>CAUYON010077854.1:0-39640 GCA_963573935.1 Arctocebus calabarensis | reverse complement strand
CAAAGGTCATCTGCTAGAGGCCTTGAAATGTCAGGAAGGCATCTTGGGTAGAGGGTCCAAAACCAGCTCAGTAAGTTTCTTGGTCTGGGTGGATCTGTTACTGGAATGCAGGGTCTGGAAGAAATATCTTAAAAACTATTCCAGGGTAAAGAAGTAAACAGAGGCTCATTCTGGCTTCCTTCCACGGACAGGGATGGAGTCAGGGTTGTGTCCAGGGTAAAAAAGTGAAACCACTTTAGCAGTCACCTATAAATCTACAAGTTCTGGGTTTTAAGGGTAAAGTTTGTATGATAAGAACATTAGTATTCTTATTTATAGCCTTAGCACAGTTCTTAAGATAATATTAAGATTTAAGGGTCTCTATGGAATTGATCTAAAGTTTTGGGCAATTCAAGTGAATATTCCTGAAAATCAGTTGGGTGTGGGGCCACTTGTGAGACCATGTTGCAGCCACACCTCTTACTGGGGAATTTTTATTTAGGTTCCAATTTCTCCTGAGATATCTATAGACACAGCAGATAGTGTTTAATACTGCATAGATTTTTCCCAATGTAGCCAACAGGCAATCTTTGTTGAGCCTTAAGGCCTTTGCAGTTTCTTTCCCGTCTGTCTTAGAGTCAGAGACAATTCTAATCAAACTTCTTTTGGCATATAGTCTGTGGATGGGGACAAATATTCTCAGCAAGCTTTTGCAATGTTACTTCTGGGACAGTCATTCCAAGATATGTCAGAGACATGTACTTTGGAGTAAATATTTTTAACTTTTTTTTTTCAGTGCCCCCTTTGAAATTAAAAGATTTTACACATTAGGGCGGCTCCTGTGGCTCAAAGAAGTAGGGTACCAGCCCCATATGCCGGAGGTGACAGGTTCAAACCTAGCCCTGGCCAAAAACTGCAAAAAAAAAAAAAAAAAAAAGATTTTACACATTAAAACTCAATATGTTATTTCAGTGTGAAGAAGCAGAAGAAAAACAAATCAGAGCAAATCTAACTACTGTCTATAATTCAATATTCTTTGGCCAGTCTCTTAGTCCTGTTAACAGATCAGATTAGTTAAACAGCTGTGCCTCATTTTATGAGCTGGTATTGAAGACAAGGCTGGAATCTAATACAGGTAGGCAACAGTTTCTTATTTTTTGAATCATATTTTTCTATCTGTAATTTCCCATTTTACTAAAAATATGTTACAGCAGAATCAATGTAGTTGCCAAAATAAACTGTACTTTCAGTATACTGAGTATGACTATTTGCATAAAGTGCAGTAATAAAAATTATTAGCCATCTAGGCTTTTCTTTGTTTTAAAATTGGCTTTGCTGGAACTTTTTATAAGGACTCTCAGGTTAGATTCGAGAGCTTCTCATGAGCCAGGTTTCATCTGTACCATTGGATACCTATACACTTTGGGGAAATTTCTCTTTTCTCAAGGTCCTAATGCAATTTAGAATTTCCGGACCTGTCAGAAAGTGACATTCTTTATTCACTGCATATTAGGAAATGGTATTGATGAGGTATCTGGGCAGTTTTTGTAACAGGCTTTTATTGCCCTTATAAAGTCAACCTTTATTACTTAACACAGTCTGGACACCTCAGAATATGTCATTCTAGTCAAAGTCTTGGTAAAATAACTAGTGTTTTTTATTGTGTTCTATAGAAGAAAACAAATTCTTATTGAACTTATGCAAATAACTATATTGTCAGAAATTAAGAATACTTAGAAATGGTTTTCAAATTCCAGAGATATTAAGGAAAGAGAAAAATAAATGTTTCACATTTTGCTTATAAGAATATATGCCTGAAAGCTATAAATAGCTCACAAGGTAGAAAAGGTTTTCTTTACTTCTGGAAAATAGAACACTGAAAGAGTCAGCAATGTTTTAAACAAAAAGTCATAAAAAAATAGTTCATTCCTGTGTAATTAATTTCTGTTCTGTTTTAGCTTTCTAATTAATGTCCTGGAAGTTTACTTTTAGTCTGATGGAATTTGATCTCTAAAGTTATCAGAAATTTGTATTCAGGAAAGGCTGTCAACCTTTCCATTACTTTCCTTGAAGGACAAACTTTAAACTTAGCCAGTTATAAAAACACCTTTGGAGATGAATCAAAAATTATTACTGATAACATAACTAAGACAGACTAATATTTTGTAATATAAATAAATATGTATATATACACAAAATATTATGTACATACAAAACTATAGTCCACAGAAAATTAACCACCATTTCATATTTGGCAATATTTCCTATACGGTTTTAATACACTTAATAAACTTAATATGTCTTTCTTAGATTTTCAGTGGTCTTAATATTTTAAAAACTCCAAATTTAGAGTTTTGATTTTAGAAGGTTTATCAAATATCAAAGAATTAAAACATCTGTTCAAATAGGATCACAAACCACAAGATTTTAAAAGCAATATATAGCCAACTGGATCATGCAAATGTCCTTTTATGAGTTCTATTTAACCGTCACAGAAAATTTACAAACATCCTAAACCTTCTGTTTTGCTCTGCTTTTTACTTTCTTAAATAAGCAGTCATTCTGTTCAGGACAAAATTTACCACACAAGATCCTTTGTTACACAATATTATTTTTCTGTCTGTTTGATCTTTCTTACTCTCACAAAACCACTTTTCACCAAACAGAATCACAGTTTGCTATAAGGTTGATTATTCACTTGGCTAATCTGATAATTATGAGTTTGAAAAGGCAAGATCTTATTCTCTGACAAAGACTCAGCTTTCCAAACAATCGTAACAGCTGAAATATTACATTTTATAAATGACTCAGACATTTTATGAAACATAACATGACTTTAGGGTTTTAAGTTACTAAGAAGTGTTCTGAAACGACAACATGGGCACCATCTCTGATGTTTTTCCCAGTCCTCCTAAGTCACACATAGCCACGTGGCATCAAAGATAGCTGCAAAGAACAGGACCTATCTGTATCCTTAATTCATTTACCAAGTACAGAGTTCAAGACAGAAAGCAGGAAGACTAGAGAGTTCAGCTTCTCTCAGAGTAGCCAGGGGGCCAAGTTTGAGCAGGGAAGAAGAGGCCATGGGGGCTATATTGTGCCCTGTAGCTGCTGGCCCAAGTACAGAGAACAAGTCCCTTCGGCCTCACCATAGCTACCTCTCTAGACTTCAGAATTCAGAGGCTCAAAATCAAGAACAGAATCTCACAATTAAATCTAGCAAATTTAGAAAAGTTACACAGGTGCCAGTCTTATAATCTTTGAACATCTGTACTTTAATAGCAGGTTGAAAACTAATTTTATTTATCAAGGAATACCAAAGTCACCTGAACAAAAAAGCAGTTGAGTTCTTTTCTGTTTTCCTGAAAAAATGCTTGATGTAAGCACTTACTTTTTTTTAAAAAACCAATTAATTAAAGCTGTTTTAAACCAACTAATTAAAGCTCTTTTGCATATGTTGATAGTGAAATATCACAGGCACATGACATATACAGAAACACAAACAGACAGATGTACAAACTGAAGCAGAATTTATATTTTCCAGTTTTTAAACATATATTTTATTCAGACTATTAAGCTTTTAATTACCTAATTTATTTATCTTAGCAATTTATCAAGGTTTTAAATATTTTTCAGTTAACCATTTTTATAAATATACTTTTAATTACTACTTTTAAACTCATAAATTTCACCAGAAAAAACAAACCTAAATATTTTAACAAGACTTGTATTTTTAAACAATGTGATATTATAAGAATTCAAGGATACATTCAAAGACCACTTTTCTCTAGAGTCAAGATAATAGAGGGTGGCACCTGTGGCTCAGTGTGTAAGGCACCAGTCCCATATACTGAGGGTGGCAGGTTCAAACCTGGCCTTGGCCAAACTGCAACAAAAAATAGCCAGGCGTTGTGGCAGGTGCCTGTAGACCCAGCTACTCAGGAGGCTGAGGCAAGAGAATCGCCTAAGCCCAGGAGTTGGAGGTTGCTGTGAGGTGTGACAGCAGCTCCAAGGGCGATAAAGAGAGACTCTGTCTCAATAAAAAATAAAATAAAAATAAAAATAAATTTAAAAATAACATAGATGATAGATACGTCAGCCTGACCATGTTACAGTAAAATTTCATTGTTTTTTAGTTATAGGGGGATACCCATACTGAGACCAATCAGATGGAATACACCCCAATCAGCCAAATACAGCTGTCATTTGGGATTGAGGCCCGAGCCCCTATAAGACACACCAGATACAGAAACCTCAAATTTCTTGAGAACAAAACCAGAACTGATGAGAACTAAAGTTCTCTGTGTGCAACCAGAATAAAGAAGGTAGGCCCTAGTGACTAGTGATGGCCAGTGCATAGTGCAGGGCCCCAAGACTCCCAGGAAATCTCTCAGGAGCGTTACTGGGCATGTTGGAGCACTGTACCCCTAGACCCACCTGCCTGGGCGACCACTAGGCATCCCTGGAAGCACTTACACAGTACTTACAAGAGCAGTGTAGAGGTCCCTTCCTGTTACTGTTTCCTCCAGCCAGAAATGTTACTGGAGGAAGAAGGTTCAGCTGCCTGTCACTGTCAGCCAATACACAGAGACGAGGATAGTTCCACCAAGCTTTGTCAGAAGGCCGCCATTTTGGAAAACAGTGAGAGTAGCCTCTCCTGAGACTCTGACCTTCCATTTTCAACACTGAAGTTCTATACATTTGAGTTCACAGTGAAGACCATGTTAACCCTTATCTTAAACAATAATTGACAGAATCCATGACTCATAAACAGTTAACATTTTAATTTAAAAGTTAATGTACCCTCAATGAATCCCCAACAATATATAAAAAAAAAAGTTAATCTCCTAAATCAAATCCTAACCTACTCAACATAGTTGGGAGGGAGGGTGGGAGCTAAGTTTACAAAACGGTAAGAATGGGCGACAGAGGGTGAAGGTCAGGTAGGACCTGAAGCAACCAGACCAGCTATGTTGTGTCTGCCCTAGCCTGACAGACTCCATCTTATTCTTACTACACGTGCTTTAAATTCCCATAGAATTTAAAATATTGATTTTATTTTGTTGTAATAACAATTGAAGAGGTGGCCATAATATTTCTTTTTTAGAGATGAAATAAGTGACGGGTGGAGGTTAGCAAATAAATGAGCCAAACTGGGATTCAAACCCAGTTTCTGGTTTGGGGGCTTCATAGTTTCTACTGTTCCAATTCATATCATCAACAAAGTAGTATCCTCCCAGTGAGGGAATTGAACCTTGTCCCTCATGGGATAGCATAGGCACTCCTGGGTTATGAAAAGTTTTGTTCCTAACACAGCCTGAAGAAACAGTCCATACTGAACTGAACTATCTTATTTTCTTAATTCAATGGAATGCAGGGTAGGTTGGCAAAAGGGCAAAAGGTCAATTCAGGCAGGGAAACAGTCTCTTTTCCAGTCTATTTTTCAAAGCAGGTGAGTGGAGTACGGACTCCAAGAGGTCATATGAAGATATATCAGTCTATAAGGAGTGGCCAGGATCTGGGGGAGTAGAGAAGGGCTGTACTTTGTGCAGCTCAGTTGCCCATGTAGTAGTCTGTACAGGTGACTTGTGCAGAATAAAACCTACAAGGGCACATGTGATGTCCTGAAGCAGCAGTCCCACCAGAAGTACTTGGGTCTACAGATAAAATCCCACTCCTGATTAAAGCAGGGACAGAGTCCTTGGGATTGCTTCACTGTTTTGTTCAGAGTGGCTTATCCAAGAAATCTGAATAAATGATTCTAAAAGCTAATATTCATATTATGTGTATGACTTGCTGGGCACTGTCCTAAGAAATTTATACATCAGATGCATTTAAACTTAACAAGAGCTTTGTGAGCAACTATCACTGTATTACCATTTGACCAAATGGGGAAATTGAGATAGATGGAGGCTAAAGCAACTTGCCCAGAATCACATAGATGATTATAGTGTTAACAGTGAAATTACCTGGGAGGTAGAGGCTATCAAGGTCCAGAATCCCTGCGTTTAAGCCCTCTATAATCTTACCTCACTAGATCACAGTACCGGATAGAATTGCTAACATGTATTTTCTGCATCCACAAAGAAAATGATCCCTAATTTTGCTTTTGGTCATTATTTTTTTTCAGAACTGATTTTGTAACACATTTAGCAAATGTTTCTTCTCTTTCTAATTCTAGAAAAATTAGCCCAAATGTTACCTTCAATGTTTAGGAAGTATTCACAGTGAAGCAACATAGATCTTTGAGTTTTTGTTTTTCAGATTTTAAGTAACAGACTACATTTCTTTAAGAGCTGTTAATTATTCAGATTTTTGCCTTTTTTCCTCATAACCTTTATACTGTTTTCTTTCCAGTTTGCCATTTTACCTGTAAGCACATCTGGGCCACTACAAAGGCAAGGGAGCCCACCTCACTCCGAGTGAAGGGCTGCTTCTGTGAAGAATACGGAAATAGGAGGCCTATCCTCAGACATCCCTGAAAACTAGCAATGCACAAGCTCCTTCAGGGAGAAATGCAGGAAACTATAACGAGGAAGTTTTCATTACATATAAAAATATCACACTTCAGGGTACAAGAATGGATTAAACAATAAACACTAACATTCTCCTCAATTGCTGAATATCTCATATTTGGTCCAAACCCAGTGATTCCACACGCTTAATAATCTTCCCAAATTTTACTTTGGCGGGACAAATATTCAAGCCTCATAAACCTTGATTGTCTCCATTTGGCAGTGAGCTTCACTGCATGCACAAGCAGGCCACTTCAAGCATCAGAGCAGGTAAACAGATAAATACACTTAGGAGGCGCTAACGAGAACACTGAGTTGAGGAGCATAGACACTGTTTAAAACTAAGCACTTGCTCTGAGAGCAGTTGCTTCATCTGGTACAGTGGAAAGGCATGAGCTTCTAAATATTTAGGGTGAAGATAAAACTGCATTACTATAATTTAATACAGTGTCTCCTTGAGATACTCAAAAAATTTATTGTTTTATTTTGTTCTTTCTTTTTGTATCAAGAAAATACAACACAGTGCTTAAGTCTTTTTTTTTTTTTAATTTATATTGTAATTTTTTAATTCTTTATTTATGGTGAATGATACTGATTTTAATTATTTATTTTCAATTATTATGGTTCCATAGTACTTGTATATATTCATAGGGTACATCTGATGTACCCTATGAATACAGCTATAGAATGTGTATTAATTAAATCACGGATAATTGGGTATCCATCCCTTTAGGCATTTATCATTTCTTTGTATAAGGAACATTCCAGTTCTCTTCTTTTAGTTATTTTAAAGTGTACACTAACTTATTGATGATTATAGTCACTTTGTCATGCCATCAAATATTTTTTATTCTATCGAATTATATTTTTGCACCCATCCCCACTTTATCCACCCTTCCCTCACCAACCTTCCCAGCCTCTGATAACCATCATTCTACTCTCTGTCTCCATGAGATCCGTTTTTAATATTTATCTTGAATATATCACAAACACAAAAGTGGGCAAAACTAAGCTGTTAGAGGGCAGGCAAAATAATGGTTATTTACTGGAAGTATGAGGGAACTTTGATGGTACTTCTTTTGTTCAGGTTATTAATCTGGTTCCTGGTTCTAAGTTCATGTTCCATTTATGAACATTTATCCAGCCATATACTGATAAACATGTCCTTATTTTTGCATACAATATGTTTCAGATATATTTTAAGAAGAAATAAAGTGCATTGCTCACTGGAAAGGGATAAATCAGTAAATTCATGTTTGCACAGACTAATGCTGTGTTAATAGTGAAATTACCTATTCATTAAATTTCTATAGATAGTAATATATTTGTTGATATTAAATTGTTTTATTTAAAAACACTGTTTATAAATTCATTGTATTTGATTTTGTAAACTTTAATGGGTAAAATGTATTTTTCAATGTCCACATAATGAAATTCATAGGTTGTTATAATCTAAATTTTCATTTAACATTCATGTTATCTCAAGTAGTCATAACATGTATGTTTTAGCATTTGACTCATTCATCTGTTTCTTCACAATCTATGTCCTGAACGGTGCCCATTTTTAATACATAAACGTATTGAGTTAGGTGGCTGCCCAGACATTTTTTAGAGACACAATATTAGAAGTAGTATTATTACAGATGCTTTACTTAGGAAATTTCTTTTCTCTCTGAATAAATCTAGTATTTCACTACGTATATAAAAAAACTTTCTGTTAGTGACAATGGCACCTACTGCCACTTGGCAAATTGAGCAAGCAGATGTTCACCTGAACCAAAGCATACTGGAATGTTCAATATTCAAGTAATGAACTTTTAAATATAAATTTAAATGGAAAGACGAATTGCTAAGAAACACAAGAAAATATTCCACCTTCACAAAAATTAAACAATATAATTTTTTAAAGGCCTGCCTATTAAGTCTTTGAGGATATTGGTAAATTATTTCATGATGACAGAGGTGCTTGAACCAGATTATTCTTATATGCTTCAGGTGGGAGTTTAAATTGGTACCATTTTTATTTTTTATAAAACAAAAACAAGGAAATAGTGATACTAGGTTTTTAGTTCCTTAAAAATCTCTCTACTAGGTAATCTCTCTACATTTTATTTTTAATCAAATATATTATAAAAATTATATGCAGTTGCCTGTTAAAACTAATGAATCGTGCCTAGCAGCTAATACTAATGTATTCACTCAATACTGTGACAATTTGTAGAAGATCTATAAAAATTAATTATTTATTTATAAGAATTTTAGGCTTGGCACCCAGGGCACCCAGGCAGTTCCCCTTTAGGATCCTGAATGGGACCCCGAGAAAGAAGATGACTGGGGGCGTAAACATTTTCTAACCTGTATCCTAGAAGGTTTACGTCAGTCCAAGAAAAAGCCTGTAAATTATGCCAAGTTGTCTACTATTTGCCTGGAGCAAAATGAGAATCCCTCAGCCTTTCTTGAGAGGCTTAGGGAGGCAATGAGAAAACACACCCAATTGACACCTGACTCCATAGAGGGTCAGATTATTTTAAAAGACAAATTTATCACTCAAGTGGCTCCAGACATTCAAAGAAAACTCCAGAAATTGACTCTAGGCCCAGACCATAACCTGGAGAATCTTCTTAAAATGGCCACTATGATCTTTTATAACCGAGACCTGGAGAGAAAGGAGGAAAAAGAGAGAAGGGAACAGAAAAGAATGATAGCTCTAGTAATGGCACTCCAACAAACGAGCGACTTTCATGGGCAGAGGGAAACCAGAGGAGCTAAAACCAAGTGCTTCCAATGTGGTCAGACTGGCCACTTCAGAAAAGAATGCCCCCAGCAGTACCACCAGCTAGGCAAGCCACCTGGCCTCTGTCCAGAATGCAAGGGTGACCACTGGAGGGTGGCCTGTCCCCAAAGGGAAAGGCCTCCTAGGACAGTGGTCCCATTGGTGCCCATACTTGACTGAGGGTGCCCGGGGCAGATTCTCATGGCTCCAGCTTGTGTCATCACCCCTCAAGAGCCCTGAGTTTGCCTTATAGTGGAGGACCAAGAGGTAAAATTTCTTTTGGACACTGGAGCAACCTTTTCTGTACTTCTCTCTAACCCTAATCTTTTATCTCCCCAAATCGCAACTATACAGGGGGTGTCTGGAAAGCCAGTTACCAAATTTTCCCAGCCTTTAAGGGGATTGGGACGACTGGCTGTTCTCTCATGCCTTGCTAATCATGCCTGAAAGTCCTGCTCCCCTTTTGGGGAGGGACATACTAACTAAAGCAGGAACAACCATTTATATGAATATGGGACAGGAACCTATATTATGCCTTTCCTAATTAGAGACAGAAATTAACCCAAAAGTGTGGGCTACTGAGGGACAGGTGGGGAGAGCACAATATGCTCAACCAGTCCAAATTAAGTTAAAAAATCCCACCATCTACCCCAATTAAAAACAATATCCTCTAAAAACAGACATTAAGAATGGACTAATACCCATAATGAAGAATCTACAGCAGTAGAAATTATTAATACCTTGTAACAGGCCATGTAACACTCCTATTCTGGGAGTGCCAAAACCGAATGGAACTTGGAGACTAGTCCAAGACCTCCACATTACAAATGAAGCAGTCATTCCTCTCCATCCTGTAGTTCCCAATCCATATACTTTATTGTCTCATATCCCTGAAAAGGTTGCCTATTTCACGGTCTTAGACTTGAAAGATGCCTTCTTTTGCATTCCACTTCATGAAAATTCCCAATATCTTTTTGCTTTTGAGGACCCCTCTGACTCCAATGCCCAGCTTGCTTGGACTGTGTTATCCCAGTGGATAACAATATCCACTGTTATCCCAGGGATAACAATATCCCTCGGACTGTGTTATCCCTGCTTTAGAGACAGCTATCACTTTTTCAGACAAGCTTTGGCTAAAGACTTGAGTCATTTTTCATATCCTACAGCGACTCTTATTCAGTATGTAGATGACATTCTTTTAGGAACGTCAAATGCAGAGGAATGCCACCAAGCTACACAAGCTCTCTTAAATTTTCTAGCTGATTGTGGGTACAAAGTTTCCAAGGCTAAGGCCCAGTTATGTTTCCCAGAGTTTCACTATTTGGGTCTCCAGCTTTCACAGGGGAAGAGAGCCTTGGGAAAAGAAAGAATAGAACCTAGTCTATTACTAGATCAAAAAACCACAAAATTAGTAAAACATATTACTTTAGCTAAATTTCAACAAATCCTTAAAAGCTTCCCCACTACATTTTCACATTCAGTATTGAAGGAACTTTTCTCTCCTGGAGATCTAGTCATGATCAAAACTCTTCCTTCTAATTCATCTTCCCTAACCCCAACTTGGAAAGGCCCCATTCCTGTTCTCTTGTCTGTCTTCTTCTACAGCTTTTAAAGTTATGGGAGTTGATTCCTGGATACATCATTCACGAGTAAAATCCTGGAACCCTCCACTTTCTATGGAGGCAGACAATGAAGACAGCCAACCACAGACCACTTACATTTGTGAGCCAAAGGAAAGTTTGAAGTTCTTATTTAGAAAACAGCAAGAAAAATGCTAATATGGTTTTCTTTTAGCATCATTGAATGAGTGCTTCTGACCTGACACTGTTCTACCTTTGCCTATTACTGATTATACTAATCAGATTTATGTTTTCCAAAAATGTCATCAAGTCACATGCAATAAAAATGGTTCCAGTCCATGAACCCCTATATCTCTTTCCCTCTGGAGAAAGACTGCCCCCTTCTATCATCGCCCAATTCAGCAGGAAGCAGTTAGATTGAGTCTTCGTCCTTTTTCCCTAATAGCAGTTAGAGTTTCTACTCGGAGAGGGAGAACTGATGGAGGACAAGGCGGCCCTATGACCTACTGCCTTGGACCTGGCAGTACTGATGCTGTGGCAGATGGAAGAACCAGCTTGGTGGAAGTGCCGGACACCTGCAGGGGAGGCACTGGCGCCTTGCTGTCTCCTCCTCTTGCTCTTCTGGCTAATACATTTCATGTAAGTTTCCAGGGCCTGAGCCTTCATTGGACAGCTGGCTGTAACTGACGAAGACCCATGCCCTAAGAGAGCAAAATAATCCCCTGGGATTATATAAACCCCTGAACAGAGAGCTGAAAAAAAGACCTCGCTGGACCTCGGAGTGGGAGCAGGAGAGCTTGTTCCCCTCCTGGGTCCTCTCTGCCAGGAAGTTTGGTTCCTGTAGTTGTTGTAATTCTTGTTTTCTATAAATAAATCCTGACTTACTACTGATCCTGTGGTCCATCGATTCATTTGTGGAATCACCGAGACCAAGAACCTGAAACTCCGTCATCACTTAAAAATCTCTCTACCATGTAACTATAAAAAATAAAATGTTAGAAAATTATATGCAGTTGCCTGTTAAGACTAATGAATCATTCCTAACAGCTGATACTAATGTATTCAGTCAGTACTGTGACAATTTGTAGAAGAAATATAAAAATTATTTATTTATAAGAATTTTAGACGTGGCACCCAGGGCACCCAGGGCACAGTGGTTATAGTGCCAGCCACATACACCAAAGTTGGTGAGTTTGGACCCGGCCTGGGCCAGCTAAACAACAATGACAACTGTAACAAAAAATAGTGGATGTTGCAGCAGGCACCTGTAGTCCCAGTTACTTGGGAGGCTGAGGCAAGAGAATCACTTAAGCCCAAGAGTTTGAGGTTGCTGTAAGCTGTGACAGCACTCTACTGAGTGCTGACATAGTGAGATTCTGTCTCAAAAAAAAAAAATTTAAAATTACCATTTTAACAGATACTTAGAAACTATTTTATAAAATTAAATATTACAGACCATTAAAAAAAACTAGAAATGGGAGTATATTCTTTTAATAATATTGGAAAATGTATTTTATATTAATACTAGAATTTCAGGTTCTTGGTCTCGGTGATTAGAAGAATAAATCTGCAGACCACAAATCAGTGGTAAGACAGAATTTATTTACAGAAAAGAATACAAAAACACTAAAGCTTCTGGTAGAGAGAGAGAACTCAAGTCGAGAGAGAAAAGCTCTTTCTGTTTTTCTCCCGGTCTCTACCCCTCTTGGGGTATATATAGGTGCATGGGTTCCTTGGCCAGGAAATGAATGAACACAGTCCCTTCTGCTGGGGCAAGGTGAATGAATGTATCAATGAATGAACACAGTCCCTTCCGCAGTGGCAAGGTGAATGAAGGTATTAATGAAAGGACACAGTCCATTTATGGAATTGAGGCCTAGGAAATTTACATGAAATTGACGTAGGCATAGGAAATGGGTGTTCCGTATTTCCTCCTAAGTGTAAAGTGAAGGAGACACCAAGGCGCTGGTGTCTGCCTGGCAGTTGTCCAGCTCCTTTGGCTATTAGAGCCTCCGGTGGGGGTCGGGGGGGTGGGAGACCCCCTCTCTTGCCTATCCTCCAGCCTACTGGTTCCTCTGTCGGCTGGTGCACACCAGCACCGTCAAGGTGGAGGTGGCAGGTCCTCCAGCTCAGCTCCCCCAGCTGGCTGGGGCCCACCTGCCCTGTATCAATATGACTCCAAGAGCAAAAAGTCATATTTAATGATAAAACAATAGAGATGTGTGCTCGATACTACTAATTGTCTCTATATCAGTTCTGTCCTTTTTCTCTTAGAGATAGAACCCATGAAGTTTAGTTACATAAGAAAAAATTATTTTAGTATTATATACAATATGATTGTGCAACTTGATAATCAACAGAATCACTCTGAGAACTATTAAACTACTCTTGTAACTATTACTAGAAAGATTATTAAATCCAATTAATGAACTATCCTGTTAATAATAGGACTTTACGTTTGAATCTAGATTTCTTACAGATCAATCACCATAAACAGAAAAAAAGCAATGTTTTGGAAAATAAAATTAAATACCTAGGAAACCATATACAATGGTGGAATGAAAAAATAAGTAAAAATTCAGTCAGAAGTACAAAGTTGAAAACAATAGAGTATGCTCCTAAATAAAATGGCTAAGTAATGTTAATATGTCAATTACCTATACATTAAATTGAGCTTAATCATTATTCTAATCAAAATTTCATTTAAAATTCCAATGGACTTTTTAATCAATAGAAATGTTGTTAAATTAATATAAAAAATTAACATAAAAAATCTCCTGAATAATATTGAAAGGGGAACAAATGAAGGAAATAACTCCTTATCAAATATTAAATTTCCACTGAAAATAATACCCTATGGTGCTAATAAAGAAATAGACTGGCAAAGCAGATGACTCAAAAGGAAAGTCCCAAAGACAATAAAAATCTCAGGAATCCTGGACATTCCTAACACAAAGAAATGATAAATACCTGGATTATCCTGATTTGATTAATTCACATTGTATGCCTATATCAAAACATTGCATGTACCCAGTAAATATTAGGTACCAATGATAATTAAAAACAATTTTTAAAAAATGCTATTATAAATATTTTAGAACGACTTCACTTATGGTGATGATTATTTGTTTCTTCCCGATATCTTTTTAAAAAATTTTTTTTATTAGATCATAGATGTGCACATTACTGCAATCATGGGGTACAATGTGCTGGTTTTATATACAATTTGAAATATTTTCAGCAAACTGGTTAACATAGCCTTCATGGCATTTTCCCAGTTATTGTACTAAGATATTCATATTAATTATTTTTCTTTCTTTCCTTTTTTTTTATTAAATCATAGCTGCGTACATTAGTGCAATCAAGGGATACAAAGTGCTGGCTTCATATATAATCTGAAATATTTTCATCAAACTGTTTAACATAGCTTTCATGGCATTTTCTTAGTTATTGTATGAGGGCATATGTATTCTGCATTTAGTAAGTTTCGCCTGTACCCTTCTAAGATGCACCATAGGTGTGGCCCCACCAATTACCCTCCCTCCGCCCCAGCCTTGCCCTTCCCCTCCCATTTTTCAACCTTTTTAATCTCATGGTGCACTTAAACCTATAGTTAAACTTCTGTGGCACATTTGCAGTAAGTTTATATAAAAAAAAAAAAATGAAAAAAAGAATATACTCACTGTGCTTTGAACTTCTTTCAAAAATGATTTAATTAATGATCTTAAATATTTTTGCAGCATGCATTGATGCTGTGAAAATCACTGATTTGTGATGTCTCTGATGCTCATTTTCATCCTTTAAATGGTGTAGGTAAAGGGAGGGAGAGGAAGTTAATATTCAGGAGAATGGGTTCTAGAGTAAAAAGAACTAGTATTGACTGTTGGCACTTCTGTGTTTTGACTCTGTGATCTCGGAAACTTGAACCTCAGTTTCCTTATTTATAAAATGCAGATGAACATATCCGAGATGTATTGTGGGTTCAGTTCCAGTCCACCTCAATAAAGCGAATATTGCAGTAAGTCTTGAGTTACACAAAGCATAAAATTATGTTCACACTGTGATGGGCTCTGTTAAATGTGAAATAGCATTATGTCTAAGAAAAGGATCTACTTTAATTTAAAGAGATTTTTTTACTAAGAAATGCTAGTGATCATCTGAGCCTTTGGCAATTCTTGGTCTTTTTGCCTGAGGAGATCTAGCCTCAATTGTTGATGGCTTTGACTGAGCAAGGTGGTGGCTGTAAAAGGTTGGGGTGATTGTGGCAGTTCCTTAAAATAAAACAACACTGAAGTTTGCTGCATCAATTGCTGTTTCTCTGTGGCAAGACATGTGGTTGAGAACATTTTACCCACAGAAGAACTTTCAAAATTGAGTCGATTTTCTCAAACCCTGCCACTATTTTTATCAACCAAGTTTATGTAATTTTCTAAATCCTTTCTTGTGATTTCAATGATGTTTGCTGCATCTTCACCAGGAATAGATTCCATCCCAAGAAACCACTTTCTTTGCTCTTTCATAAGAAGCATCTCCTCATTCATTCAAGTTTTATCATGAGAGTGCGGCAATTCGGTAGCATCTTTCTAGTTTTCTTTCTATTTCTACATCTGCAGTTACTTTCTTCCCTGAAGTCATTAACCTCCTAGTCTTCTGTGAAGTTTATAATCAACTTTTTTCAAACTCCTATTAATGAATATTTTGACTCTTTTTCCAGCTATATTGCCAAGGAGCAGTAATATTTTGGAAACAATCTTTTTTTTCTAAGTAGTTAGGTCTCAGTAGTGGGAGTTAAATATTTAGTAAACCATGCTGTTATCTAGGCTTTGTTGTCCTATTTTTAGAGCACAGGGTAGATTTAGCATACTTCTTTTTTTTTTTCTTTTTAATTAAATCATAGCTGCGTACATTAGTGCAATCAAGGGGTACAATGTGCTGGTTTCATATATAATCTGAACTATTTTCATCAAACTGGTTACCATAGCCTTCATGGCATTTTCTTAGTTATTGTATGAAGACATTTGTATTCTGCATTTAGTAAGTTTTGCCTGTATCCTTCTAAGATACACTGTAGGTGGATTTAGCATACTTCTTAAAGGCAGTAGGGTTTTTGGAATGGTAAATGAGCTCTAGTTTTAACTGAAAGCCATTGTCTGGCCCCTAACAAGAGAGTTGATCTGTCCACTGAAGCGTGGAAGCCAGGCACTGACTTCTCCTCTCTAGCTATGAAAGTTGTAGTTAACATCTTCCAATAGAAGGATGTTTTGTCTTTGTTGGAAATCTCTTGTTTAAAGGACCCACCTTCATGAGTTATCTTAGTTAGCTCTTTTGGATAACTTGCATCAGCTTCTGCATCAGCACTTGTTTACGATATGGAGATGGCTGCTTTCTTTAAACCTCACACACGCGTGTCTCCCAGATTCAGACTTTTCTTCTGTAGGTGCCTCACCTTACTCAGCCTTCAATGATTGATGTGAGTTAGGGCCTCACTCTGGATTAGGCTGTGGCTTCGGGAAGTATTATGGCTGGTTTGATCTTTTATGCAGACCACTCAAATTTTCTCCTTCTTAATGGCTGCTTTACTTTCTTATCATTCAGGTGTTCACTGGAATAGCACTTTCAGTTTTCTTCAAGAACTTTTCTTTTGCATTTACAGCTTGGCTAGGTGGTGCAAAAAGCCTAGCTTGCAGCCTGTCGCCACTGTGGACGTGCCTTTCTCACTGAGCCTCATTATTTCTGGCTTTTGATTTAAAGTGAGAGATATGTGACTCTTTCTATCACTTGAACCCTCCGAGGTTAGAATAGGGATATTAATTGGCCTAATTTCAGTATCCTTGTGTCTGAAGAAACAGGTAAGGCCGAGGAGTGGGAGGGAGATAGGGGAACAGCTGGTTGGTGGAATAGTCAGAACACACATAACATTTATTGATTAAATTCATCGTCTTGTATGCATGAGATTCCCGGTGCCCCCAAACCTTTATAACAGTAATGTCAAAGATCAGTGATCATGCATCACACAACAGATATAATAATGATGAAAAGATGATGAAAGATCCTGCAAATCACCAAATGGTGACACAGAGACTGGAAGTGAGCACCTGCTGATGGAAAAATAGCCTTGATAGACTTGCTTCATACAGAGTTGCCACAAGCCTTTAATTTGTAAAAAAACAAAAACGACACAATTACCTAGTAAAGCGGGGTATGATGAAACAAGGTGTGCATGTATCTGAAAGGTCATTTGAAAATTAAAAAAAAAGAAAAACCAAACACCAGACATGTAGGCTAAACATTTAGTAGAGTGCAAAGTAAATGTTTTCAGCAGTTATTTTTCCCCTAGAGTCATTCATTCATTTATATATTCAGCGTGCATTACCTGAGTGACACTGAGGTTGGGGTGTCGTGACCCCTATTTTGGCTCATTGTAGGTAGTCAATACGGCATTGTAGGTAAGCTCTGGTTAAGTCTTTGGTGAACTGAAACTTTGTAGATGTCAAATGATAAAAGACACATCACATTAAATACTCCCTTAATGTGAAAAAGCACTTGTCACAGAAGTGCCTTGTGCAGAAAGGGTCATCCTGGGGTGGGATGACAGCTGGCCGAGGTGGGGGCATGGAGTGAGACGGCCTGTTGTGGAAGAAGAGCCTGGAAGGGGCATATGGATGGGGGATGTGGTTGGTCTCGAAGGCGAGACTAAGGAGCGTAGACTTCATTTATTCATTCTTCTGTCCGTTAACTGAGACTGAGTGAAAGACAGATCAAAATGCTCATGTATGAAGCATAAGGCAGGTGGAAGGCGGTTAAAACGGTCTCGGAGGGAGAGGGATGGTGAGGACTGGATTCAGGGCAGTGATAAGGGGAGAGAAAAGTAACTACGAGAATTTAGAGATGATGAGATGTTTTTAAAAGCATTTGTAAGAATCTGGAATTCCTGGTCATCACGAATGTAGAAACAGGCACACGCAGGGTAGGCTGTGGGTAACACACATCTCGATTAAAGGACTGAAGGAGCTTCACTGACGTTCTGGAAATTCTCCAGCAACGTTTGAGGGTTTAGTGGACAACTCAGCCTTCCCTGCTTCTAACAGTCATCCATTTCCCAGTGATGTTAGATACTAACAAATGGATACTGGTCTTTATTTTGCTCTCATTTAAAAACGTTTCCTATATTTATGATTTTTGGATTCTAAAATGTACAAGGAAAAAATAAATCTATGATTCTTTCCACCATAAAATGAAGAGGCTGTTTTCTTATTTGAGGCTATACCTCATTTCTTTTTCTTTCTTTCCCCTTCTTTAACATTTTTTGCCAAGCAAATGGCCTCTGGAACATGTATATGGAACAGGTTGCAAGGATGGTCCCTCTGAGTGCTGGGGTGTATCTAAGAATTCTTTACTGACTGCCAGTTCAAGCTAAAATCCTGTGGCTTTGGAATAAAGACTTGTTACCTCCTTTCTGGTTCATTCAGTTTTGTGGCCATTCCATCGATTGCCTATAAAAGTGGGCTCCATGCTGAGCACGGGCGCTCTGCCCACTTACTGCTACCTCTGATTGTGACCCCAGTGAAAGGATGAAATTAATAGCTTCCTCCCTTCCTCATTTTTTCCTCCCCAACTGGTTTGCCCATGTCCTGCTTTCTGATCGGTTCCCCTGTTGGCAGAACCTGCCTCTGACCCTCAGCCACAATGAATCAGTGTAAGCTGGCCCTGCTCCAAATGCCCGGGGGATAAAACTTTGTCCAAGCTCTCCAGTCATTCCTCGAAGTGGCTCAAGTTGTTCTAGTCTTTGTTGATGTTTCCTAGAAAATTTTGGCTCCACATTTGTGGTAGTTTATTGATGTTGAGCTTGTCCTGCTTTGTGTTTGGCGCCTGAGGGGATAGGGCGGCGAGACTCTGGCCTCCTCCTGGGGTAGTTCATAGGGGAAGAACATGAGGAATAATACCTTTTTTTAAAAGTGTGCAATCTAGTGGTTTTAGGATGTTGACAAAAGTGAGCATTGATCACCACTCCCTAAATCCAGAATAATTTTATTAATCGCCCCCCAAACTCCATACCTGTTAGTAGCCCTTCCACCCCAGCAGCCCTTGGCAATCACAAGTCTGCTTTTTAAATCTATGTCTTTGCCTATTCTGGACATTTCGTATAAATGAAATCATGTCATAGGCGGCCTTGTGTCTGGTTTATTTCAGTTAGCATCATGTCCTCAGATTTGTCGAGGTAACAGTACTTCCTTTCTTTTTATAGCCTAATAATAATTGTGTTTGGCTGCACAGATACCACATTCGTTTATAGGAGTAATATCCTGAGCGTTTTCTCTGTTCCTTGTTCTGTGAGCGTTACCTTGAAGTTCATTTGTCTTTCCAAGTGCCCTACGTCATAGGTACCGTTATTGTCATTTTGCAGGTAAAGAAGAAGGCCTAGAAAGGTCACACAGCTAATGACAGGCAGAGCGAGCTTGGTGTAACTACAGAGTCTGTGCTCTTAATTACACTATAACCATCCTCCCCACCATGAGTTAGAGGACAAAGACATATCTAAAAATGATTATCCACATGCGAGAAAGTTACAAAGGTGGCCTGTGGAGTGGGGTGGTGGATACCAGGTGTGTTGTGCTCTCAATCATCTCTACTGCCCTTTAGATTATGGCACACAGTAGATTTAGGGCAGAAGAAGGGATGTAGTCACATGGCGGTGGGGTGGGGCTCCCGATCCACTGCCAGGTTTGGTCAAGGCTGACTCAGGCAGTGGGCAGGGCTGAATCTGAGGCCAAAGGTTTTTAGACATTATGTGGACCTGGGTGGAGCCTGGGCAGGCAGGGACTTGATGGCAAAGAGCTCTTTTCTTGGAATATGGAGCAGTACCTGTGAGTCCAAGCATGCTGCCCAGATGAGGGAGCCATTTGGTTTGGGGGGGGGGGTACTGGATCTGAGACCCTTGAACCTCAAATCGAAGAATCCATGCACTAGGGCACCTTCAAGCTGTCTAGCTCATGTCTTGCCCAAGTCTGTCCACATCTCTGTGAATCTGTTTCAGTATGCAGCCCTCCAGAGGAGACCGTCCAGTTACTTTGTGCCATAGAGCCTGTCTCCTGAGGGATGGGAATCTCTCAGAGAATCTCTTTGCTTAAGTGGAGCCACAGGAAGTTGTTCATGATGTAGCATTTCCAACTCTGGCAGTTCAGTTATTCATTCAACAAACATTGAAGGAGCTGCTGCGTGCCAGGAGTTGTGCTGAGGACCTGGGACACATCCATGAGCAAAGTGGAGGACTCCTGCGGTCTAGGAACTTAGACATTCTTCCAAGGGGGAGGAGATAGTAAGCAGTAGATGTGATAAGTAAATTGAAGTTTTATTTTTATTTTTTTTAATTGAATGCAGTAAATGTTATGAAACATAGTTAAAGTGGAGCCGGGTAAAAAGGGGATGTAAAGTGGTTGGAATATTAAGTAGACTAAGGTGGTAAAACTTGTATTTGAAGATGTTAAAGAGTTAGCTCTGACAACTTTGGAGAAAGAGTCAGCCATGGCCGAATTCTGAAGGTGCTGGAGACGCCTCAGGGGGACAGGTGTACTTAGTGTACTGGGAGCCAGGCAGATGACACTACTCCTTTGGCTATGGGGGGAAGGGGGGACTGTGCCCTTTCCTGTGAGTGGAATGTGCACACAGTTTTAAAATGACCTGTCTAGCTGCCCCGCTGAGAATCTCCTAATGATACTGAATCTGTGATATGTTAAGAACACTTCTTGGAGCGGACAGATGACTATTCAAGAAATAAAAAACCTATTTCTGTGCTGTGTCTAGATCTTGGAACATTTTGCAGTTACTCCATCAGACTCCCAGGGGCCCTCTGAATGCATTTGTTTTCTGTCATTCTCTTTGGTTTGTCAGAACCTTGAGGGGAGGGGAACACCTTCTGTAGCAGAAGCCCAGCTGCGCCGTGGCCGACTGGGTTGCTGCTGCTCACTGCACATGACCAGGTCTTGGATCTTATTTTGTTCTAGGAAGACTTAGAAATTAGTACTTGATCATTTGTACATCTTGAAAATGTAAAGTGTATATACTTTGAAAAATAGAGATACGTGTATATAAACATGTAGCTCTTGATAATCCTGTATTAAAAAAAACTGTGACATATTGATTTATTAACTTTATTCCATTTCACAAGATTTTGTTCAGGTGAGAAATATGACCTGAAGAGCATGCTTTTTGTCTTTAAAATTACTGGGTCTCTGATACAATCCCAACTTAACTCTGTTGGACATAGGAAATGGATCATGCAATAATCACATTACCTGCCATGTGAATGGACAGCCTCTCGTTAATTAAATTTATAATAAATAGTACAGTATAAAGGTACTGATGCCACTTACTTTATTTGTCTTGATTTGAGGCTTTCTTTGGGCCAGAATTGTTTGCAGATGCCTCCAGGATTTGAGATTCCTGCTACATTTGTTGTACTCTCTGCTCTCCTCCCCATTAGAGATTTCTGGGATAGCTCTTTGGCAAAATATCAGCACAAACGTTTGTAGAAGTGGGTGAATGAATTAAAAAGCAGAGTAGGCATTTAACTGGCAGGCTGAAAGAAAACGTCAGTTTCCGTGGGTTATGCAGGATCTTTGTAGCATATTTAGCACTTGACTTCTTCCAAATTTGCCTACATGAAATAACCTCTCTGTTTTCACACATGAAATATTAAAATAACTTTAAAATATGTGTGTAATGCAGGGTATGTGACCAGATGGAAGAGCACTTCTTGGCCTATAAGTGTACACATGCCGCCACTAATGTTAATGTTACGACTGTAGACAAAAATGCATTTGGCTTGGTTACATTTTACTTTTAGAGTGTACAGAACTTTGAAGTTAAGCCCCAATTGAGTTTCTATTTGAATTTTTTGATGGAGCCTTTACGCACACACATACACACACACCCCACCCCACCAATTTTACCTGCCCTGCTGGCTACAATAGTTTAACCCCATATAAAATGGATGCAACCCTTGCTTCTGTCAAGTTCTGTCCCCATAATAATTTCCCTCTCCAGTTCCCTAGAGAAAAATGCAACTTCAGGACATTTTAGCTGATTAAAAGTTAATTGTTTCTGAGTTTATAAAGGGCTTGGGCAACCGATTGGAAATTATTTTGGGAAATGTTTCTTGTCCTGCCAGAACTTGGATTTGGGGGTATTATGGTGAATGGTGTTTCATTCTGGTGACCTTGAAATGAAGGAAGTTAAAGTATCTGCCATGTATCAAAAACATACTGTCCTGGCCGGCGCCCCAGCCAAAAACTGCAAAAAACAAACAAACAAAACATACTGTCCCATGCCATCTTGTTTAATCCTAACTTTTCATGTGAATTAATATCATTAGTATTTTATGATAGGGAAAATCAGCCTCTGAGAGACACCATTCCCAACACCCCTCGCTGCTAGTTAGTGGCACAGTCCAGATACGGAACCTGCCCACGTCCAGCCTACTCAGAAGACCCATTCTCTTTTTAATGGTTGACTTTAGGAAGGGAGCAAGGTAGTATCTGTCAAGTATGTGCCAAATGATTGGATCAGACAGGTCTAGTGTTTCTTAATCTTTAGATAATTAAATGGAGGACCTATGCCTTTGTCTGTTTATGAATTTATTTTTAATATTTAATCAGCAAAGTTTGTAGGTTTCTGGGACCCAGTCTTCTGGATCTTATTTTGACGAATGATTGTGTGATTGCCTTGGGAAACTGATAATGGGCTTAGGTTCCTTCTATCTCCCTTGACTCTGAGACCGTGCAGAGTCAGGGATGACTCCTTCCAGGCTATTTCCAGAGCTTCTGCTTCCAGGCAGTAGTGAGTCCTCCCCCAAGTGGGCTCTGATTGCTATGTCCAAACACGGGGAACCCTCAAACCAGGTCACTTGGGAGATTTTAAATTCATTGGCATTTAATCAAAATGGTTTGCAGGAATCAAGGTGCCCATGCACACAGTTGTCAGTGTGTGCCCACACCCTTGCATCCTGAAACAGATAAAAGAGAAAAGCAAAAACAAGATGTTTAAAGAAAACCACGGGCTCAAAATTGATGATCTGAGGAGTGCAAGGGACAGGCGGTCTGTGGCTTGCTTCGCCCCAGGGAGCCTTTGCCAGTAGTGCGGGCTGTGAGTGTGGCTCGGTCAAAGGGTGGCTGTTTCTTTGAGTTAAACTGCAGAGCTTTCTGGCTTCTTGTTCAGGATATTTTGGGTGTGTTTTTAATGGAGACTTATCTGGGATCCCAGACCTTCAAGGTCCATAAGAAGCGATGCTGTGAGCAGGTTAGAAATCAGAACTGTGTTGTTAGCAACCCAAAGGTGTGGATTTATGAATATACATGTGAACACGTTGATCCAGGGAGTGGGTGGTTTGAGGATTAGGGATGGGGGAGAAAGGAAGAACATAGACGAGGTAATTACTATAAAATCCAAGTAAAACAGAACTCCAAAACAACGTACATCATAGGATTGTTCTGAAGACTTATTGAAATAACATGTATGATGTGTTGTAAGCCTAGCATATCATAAATACTCAAGAAATACTGTTTTTTTAAGGTACCACTATTTTTATTATCATTACTATATGTATATCAGATAGTCACAGGAGAAAGGCTGATATGAATTGGTGGGACCACACCTATGGTGCATCTTACAAGGGTATGTGTGAAATTTACTAAATGTAGAATATAAATGTCTTAACACAGTAACTAAGAAAATGCCATGAAGGCTATGTTAATCAGTTAGATGGAAATATTTCAAATTGTATATAAAACCAGCACATTGTACCCCATGATTACATTAATGTACACAGCTATGATTTAAAAAAAAAAAAAAAGAAAGCAAGAAAGAAAAGGAAAAAGAAAATGTTCAGCACGAAACACTTCAGATAAGTCTTCTGTGTCCTATGGAACCCCCTATTGGAGACAATCATTCTGATTTTCTTTTGGCATGACTGCTCAAAATGAGTATTCTTTCCTGTTATAGCATTCTGACATATCACTGCTTTACTTGTGAACCTAGGGCCTCATGTTACCATGGGCTGACAGTGTGTTCTGTTGAAAGCAGGCGTGAGAGGCGGGTAGCTGTGTGATGTTGTCATTCTATAACTCTTCCCTAACTTTGCCTTATTTAAAGACAGCGTCTCCTGGCACAAACACATAAAGGTCTGTTTGGTTTTAATTCTGAACATTAAAAAGGGGGTTTGTTCCTCTTTAAACTCATAGGATCATATCTGAGTATTTAGATAACAGTTCTCTTCACTTATCCAAGCAATCAAATCAGTCAATCAATCATTTATTTAGTCAGCAAATGTTCCCCCAATACTGACAACTTGCTTGACCATGGGCTGAGCACACAGACAAGGCAGCCCCCACTCTCCGCAAGCTCCCAGGGGATAGGAACAGCGGCCATCGGAAATATTGCAAGGACAGAAAAGCTGTAGGAGAAACTTGTAGTGCAGAACGGGAGTGAAAGATAGAGAAGGGGTGGAGAGTGGGAGGGCAGGAGGAGGAAGGCGTCCTGGAAGGGGAAAGCTGTGGCTTCCCTGACACAGCATTACTCAATTTAGACACTGTAAGAGTTACCAAATGAGCCACTCACACTGGGCTTTATAGCTACGGAAATTGATTCTCTTTGTGCTTAATTCAAACCTTGGCCTGACAATTTTCTAAAGCGATTCCCAGATCAGCAGTTCAGCACTTCTTCCAGCTCCGTATCACCACCCCTCCCAGCCTTCCCGCTGGCCTCTTCCTCTCTCTCCCCCACTGGGATTCCTCTCATGGTCCACTGAATCCATCTGCACCCTGATGCCGGATCAGTTTTGCTGGAGCACAGCTCTCAGCTGACCACATCCCGCCCCCATCGCCTGAAGAATAAATCCTGCCACTGAAGAAGGGGCTCAAGACACAGACCTGCTGGTTGGACGCCCAGAGGTACCAGATCTGTGATTGGCCAGGCATGCATCCCCTGGCTGGGCACTTCCTAGCTCCGTACCTTTAGCTTCCTTGTTCATGTTGTAGAAATAATTATGGTTTACTTACCTCACAGAGTTGTAAGAATTAGGTGGGTACCTGGTACCTCGTACATGATGCATATATAACAGATGCTGTCTATTATTATTCCCCAGAACAATTTCCCACTATTACCTGGACCTTTGCCTCCCCTGATTCCGGTCTGTCCTCTGCCGGCTTCCCTGTAGCCAGCCTGTTACTCCTCGACCCTTAATGTTTCCTCTGCTGAAATGCCTTTCAGCCACATCAAACTCAGAGGAGGAAAATTATTGCAGTTTAGTGCTCCAGCACCAATTGGTCGGTGGCTCCTGCCTGGAAGGATTGGTAGGGAAAGGTGTAGTGTCTGCGTTCTGATGTAAGTAGATTGGGGGGCCTAGAAAACAGGCTCTACTCCATTGTTTATGGAGAGTGGGAGCATAGGTGTGAGTATTTGACATTCCAAAGACCGCATCTCACATCGCCCCATCTCAGGTCCTTAAACTGAAATCACATCTGCCAGGTCCCTTTGCCACAAAGTCACACGTTCAGAGATTTCAGGGACTGGAGCATGGAATGGCCTTTGAAGGAAGCATTATTCTGCCTACCACTCCCACCACATACAAAATATTAAAATGTTATACAATGCTTATGACACGTCAGGCACTGTTGGAAGTGCTTTTTTCTACATAATTTAATTAATCCTCTAAATGGCTCCAATGGGGTAAGTACTGTCATTACCACCCCCTCCTCCTAATTGAAACTAAGGCAAAGGTTGGTTAAGTCGTTTTCCCAGAGTACTGCAATGAGTTGGTGGTAGGGCTAGAATAGGAGCTGAGCACTCTGACCCCAGGATCATGTTCTTAACCACTATGTTAAATGAATTAATAAGCAATTAATATCATCTGAGCTGAGACTTATCAGAGAAATTATTTTTAGGGGACTAGAAATCCGTTTGAATGTTTTACCCTCTTTGGATATCCCCCAGTGCTCACACACACACACACACACACACACACACACACATATATATATATAACCTCTATATGGGCAGAAATAACATGTGTCACAGCCCAGGTCATTCTACGGGTCTCTGAGTTACATTTCCTTTACCTCTGGGAATCTTACTGATTTCTGTGTTTGGAGCCTTCTCCTTAACATCAGGTTATGAAGAATTATTGTCCTTTCTGTGAACCGGGAACCATGTTTTATGTATTTTATAGGGTATTGATTAGAGTGCCAGATGCCCAAATCTCTAATAATAGCCCCTGAAAGTAGGCCAAATAAGACAAAATGTCCTGCACCCACCGTGTTTGTTTTTGTTTTTTTGGCCTTGGAGCTGAAATCACCGCCTGGGGTTCTATAGGCCCCTTTGCTGTTGAATCTATGAGGGGTTCCATCCCTGCTTTACAGGTAACATGAAAAATGGGTAGCTTCATCCTCACAGTAATAAGGAGCCATTGAAAGGTTTTTATCAGAGTGATCAGCATCACCAGAGTTCAGTACTGAACAGGTCACTTGTGGTGCAGGTGGGGACATCAGGGTAAACAGGTGGCCATTTCAGCCGTCCAGGCAGAAAATGATTATAGCTCAGACTGAAATTATGGTTGAGGAATAGAAAACGGATATCTGTGTATGCAGTAAGTGTTTAGTTAGTAAAGTATTTGGTAAGGAATTGGAAATGAGGAGTAAAGGAGAAGTCGAGGGTGACTGCCATGCTTCATGTTCTTGCCAGCGGACAAAAAGCAATTATAGGCAGAGAAGAGGATGCAGGTTGGGAGACTGAGCAGGGAAGTATCATTAATCTAGTTTTTGACAAGAAGTAATTGATGAGCTTTAGCGCATTCAAGGAGATAAATCAGGAAGGCACTTGAATGTGTCACTCTGGAACTCAGAGGACAAATGTACAGAAGACATATGTGCCACAGGTATTCACGATAGTATATAACAACGTGAAAGATCCCCCTCAAAAGGGTGTGGGCAAAGGAGAGGAAGAGGAGGAGGATGAACCAGAGGCAGTCAGAGAAGCCACGTGTTCAGCTGGTGAATTAGTTTGCGTCCCCGTTCCTCTGACTCACCCAACATCAGCACTGCATGAACTCTCGGCAGCTGAGTCCCCACGATCGCAACGGGAGAACAGGGCACAAAACCAGACAACCCAGCAAGGGGCGCTTGACATTGAAAGGAAACCACACTTGTTAGCTTTGCTCCCGGAAATCCTAGCACTGTCATGATGAGCTCCTTTTACTTTGTCCGCTTAGGAAAGTGGATCTCACCTTCTCCCCTCCTCCCCATCCTCTGCCAAGGCCCTTAAAAACTTCCCTTGCTTTTTTTAATTTTTATTTTTTTAACTAGAGACATAAGAAAGCAGGAGAGTTATTCCTCCGTCCTAAGCCACTCTACAGAGAACAAATGAAAGGTCAAGACATCCCGGGGACCTGGAAGACATCACGTGACCATGCGGCTGCCCAGTTTGCTTCCTTAGGACAATAGGCAACATGTTTTTGCAATAGTGTCATCTCATTTAGGATTTAAGCACTAAGTCAGTCCTCATGCTCTCTGGCCAGACAGCAGCTGTTCCCACCAACGATTGGGACACGAGAAATTGTTGCACTGTTGGGCTGGGAGACGCTCTCTGCCAGCCGAGCCCTCTGCACTGAGGGTGGGTGGCAGGGAATCAAGTCGAGAGGGGGCAGGTGCGTGTGGTTTGCTCGTGAGTGATGTGTTATAGTTTGGTAATTGCCCTCTGGGATCTGGAGGTGCCATTATCTCTTACAAGGTAATGAAGCTGTGGGATGACACCAATTTTCTTAATCTGCTGAATTCTACTGATTCAATTTTAGTCACACAGGAGGGGCGGAGAGTGGGAGAATGAACTCTCCTGTCACTGAGGGAGAAGCAGCTGCTGGCCCAGGGACCTCTGCTTGACTGCAGAGCTTCTATAGATTTACTGCTGCATTTGGGGAGGTAGAAAGGTAGGAAATTTTGGCATGAGTGGGGGGTCAGGGGGGTAACTATAAATGTAGCATAATCCAGAATATTTCATTATTAAAGAATTGATGAGAAACATCTTGATCATTTGCATTAACTGAAATGTGTTTTACAAGAATGGCGGTTTGGCCCATCAGGTTTTTTATAGACAAAAAGCTTTCAGATATTATTACAAACTATGTACCAGAGGAAGCGTTGTTGTCTCTGGCCCTACAATGAAGTCTGCTCTAGTAACATTTTTTCATAGTGAAGAAAGTGAGGCTTAGAGAGATTAGCTAATTTAATAACATCTATCCCATTGGTAAAGGCAGAGCTTGGACCAGAGCATGGGTTTCCTGATTACAAATTGAGAGAGAATTGACCTTGGAGTTCCTTTTAAGTTCAGATCTCCATAGTAGGACCAAGACTGTTGTTCTGTGGGACGAGATGGCCGGGTGGGCATGCACTGGGGAGAGGCTCCTTTCTGGCAGTGCCCACTGCTCACCCTCTTCCCCCTGAGCTGTGCACTCCTGAGATTCCCAGCCCAGGGGTGTGGGGTCTATCAGAGCAGTGCCCTTGACCTGATGACCTTTGGAGTCCCTGCCCCCGCCTGAAGATCTCCTGTGCAGGCGGCGGCTGGTCTCTGTCCCTCTGCACTACCTGACTGCTGTCCTCACGGGGAGCTCAGTGACATGGAGCTTCAGAGCCAGCAGCCCTGGGTTAGAGCTTCCCAGCCCTCGAGGAAGGCATGCCCTTCTCAGCAAGGCGCTCCTGCACCATCACGTGGTGTAGCCACAATCCGCCTTCATCACGAGACCACTTTCTGGGCCTTGGATGATTCCTATACCCAGATACATCAATGCTGGAAACATTGCACGTCTGGGTTCTTAAGCACGTGGCAGTCAGACCATCGGCAGGAACTCTGGGGCTGGGGCCTGAGCTGGAGCAGGATGAGGAGTTGGTTCCACCTGTTCCAGCCTCTCGTCTAACTCAGCCCTGGGGGTGCGAGGAGCAGGTGTCCTTGGGGGCATCAGAAGGAGGGAGGGTAGTTCTCTCTGAGCAGCCACGGCCCCCAGTCCACCCCTAGGAACACACTCCCCCTCTGGCTGCTTCCACTCTACCAGTTGTCAGGTGTGGCTCTCTCCCCCATCCATTTCTCTCTTTACTTTTCCCGATGATTATAATAATATAACAATTATTATTATTCTCCAGTTACTTGTTTTCATCAAATCTTTTGAACTTGGCTTTCTTCTCCCTGGGCATCCTTCCTCCCCTGACTCCCTTCCACACCCTCCACACGACACGCGTTCAGGTCGTTTCCTTCCTTCCCTTTTTTTGTTTTCCTCTGCGACACACCACTCGCTCCCATCTTTGTCTCCTGTCCATTCTCTCACCCCTGTTCTGTCTTGGTCCGCGCACCCAGTTTCCATGGCTGTTTGTTTTCCTCTGCGACACACCACTTGCTCTCATCTTTGTCTCCTGTGCATTCTCTCACCTCTGGTCTGTCTTGGTCCGCGCACCCAGTTTCCATGGCTGTCCACGTCCACCAGCCTCTCTTTTCCCTCTCTGAACATCGGCCTCCTCCCCGCACTGCTGGGCAAGAGGTACCGCGGACAGCAGCTTTGCCAGCAATTCTTCAGAGCAAGACCAGAAGGGCAGGAGGGCGGGGATTCACTCCCATTTACACACGAGCTGGCACTCACCTGAATCCCTCACCCAGCCCACACAGTGCCTTGAAGAAAACCCAATTTCCTGCAATGAAATAAAAATCAGCCCAGTGGGAGCAGCACCGCGGCTCAGCGAGTAGGATGCCCGCCGCATATACCAAGGGTGGCAGGTACAAACCCGGTCCCGGCCAAATTGCCAAACAAAAAATAGCTGGGCAATGTGGCAGGTACCTGTAGTCTCAGTGCTCAGGAGGCTGATGCAAGAGAATCACCTAAGCCCAGGACTTGGAGGTTGCTGTGAGCCGTGCGATGCCACAGCACTCTACCGAGGGCCATAAAGTGAGACTCTGTCTCTACAAAAATAAAAAAATAAAATAAATAAGCCCAGTGGGAACCCTGGAACATGTGTGTCTTGGGCAGACACATGGCCATCGTGGGCAGCCTCTGGGGTCACTACCAGAACAAGGTAAATAGGAAAGGTGCCTGTCCTCTCTGGGGATTCCCGCCACAGGCCTTGGGGGATGACAGATGTATTTACTGTTGATTTGGAGCCATGACAATACCATCTTCTTCCCACTCTTGGTAACATGCACAGGAGGGCATATATCTCTATTTTTCATAGCACATGGATGTACACTTTCTGGACGGCCAATCATGCCCCAACTGCTACAGGAAGCACGGCAGCTCTTCCCCATTAGCTTCTTTTGCTGGGTAGAGTCCCAAGGCTTGGTGTGAAAATCAAACACTATTTTTAACTCAAGATCTAGTCAATCACAGAAATCCCAGGACTTACTAAAACATCCCGATAAGTGGGAATGAAGATCTGGGGAGGCAGGCTGGAGGATTGGCCCCTGTCCTGCGTCTGGACACAGTCTGTCGATGGTATGTGCTTTGCCATGGCCACTTTCCCCAGGGGACATTTTGGACCCAGACATTTTAGCATTTTTTGTTTTTTAGCTTCCCTTGCTGCTGTTCTGAGACAGACTGCCAGTTCCTAAGACACTCTGAAACTCATTCAGAGTCCGACTCTGTTCTCCTTCAGAAGTAAAATAAGGATTCTTAAATAGATAACTGTTTCATCCCAAAGGCATTTTTTTTTTTGTCGTGGATGCCATTACTAGAGCTAGGATTAATATGAAATGAGATAATGTCTTCTAGAAATAAATGTCCCCCTCACACTCTTTCCACAGAGACCAGCAGTGGTTGGTTCCTGTTTGGTTGCTGGGAACTATGACAGCTCAGCCTTTCCTCCTACCCGGGCTTGTGCTGAGGCAGAAGAAACTCCACCATCCAGGAATGGAGGTCCCAGAGGGCACCCGGCCTTGCCCAGTCCCCACAGACTGGCCTCTAGGCCTCCCTGCAGCCACAGCAGGTAGAACTTGCCTGTGTACAGACAGAAAATGGTCAGTGGGACACAGGCCACTGTCTGGAGCTGGCAGGGCTGGAAGGCAGATGGGGAGGCTGTGGAAAGACGTTATTGCCAGAGTCCACTGACACAGATCACGGTGTGAAATAATTCATTCATGTGATAGGCTGAAGAATGTTCTTGGGTTCCACAAAAGGCTTTACTGAAACCTATCAAAACTGGAAGTGGGCCGAGCCTAGTAATTTCAAACAGTTTCTGGCTGAAATAAAGAAGCATAGTTTGAAGAACTCAATTTTACTCTAAATCAAATTATGTACTCTTTCCTGGAAAAAGAAAAAATATTCGACATATATATGTATATATATCCACCATGTAGGTTACAAAAATATTTAGGGCAAATACTTAATCAAGAAACCTCATCAGAAAATCAGTTGTAGAAATCTATTATATGCCATAGTGACTGTTGTTAATATTAATGTATTTCAAAATCACAAAATGATGAGATTTTAAATGCTGTTGCCACAGAAAAATAGTAGATATGTGAGGTGAAGACCGTGGCAATGAGCTTGATGTAATCATCCCAAAGTTTATGCATAAATTAAAACATTGTATTATACCCCATAAATACATCCAATTACTATTTGTCAAATTAAAAAAAAAAAACCTCACCAGCACACTGCCCATAGCACTGTTCTAAATTTGTTTGTTGATTTTTACACTATGGAATATCAGATGCAATCTTCCCATCCCTCTCTTCACCAGGGCTGGACGTGGGCTGCTGTCCTGGAGATGAGGTGTGGCCCAATCCGGCCGAGCACTGTGCCCCCCACCAGGAGGCTTTTCCCAAGACTGTTCCCTCCAGAAGCAAAGCTGGTTCCTTCTGACCCAGCAGCGCCCCTTGCTCTGGGTGCTCTCAGCCCTCTCTGTCACATCCTTGGTGGTGACTGTGGGTTTTGCATGGGAAGTCCAGAAAGGAACATCAGGCAGTCACAGCCAGGAGACAGGAGGATGCTGGTCTTACGAATGTTCCAAATGGCAGTTCCAGGTCTCTCCCCAGGTTCGCATTTTTGGCACTTGGGTCCCAGCCCTGCTCCAAGAGGAACATGAAACTTGCACCTCCTGGTTGGTCAAGACCATGTCCCGTTTGGGTGGTGAGTCTATCCAGCACCCTAAGACCCAGTAATTCCACTGAAAGGCCATGGAAGAAAGTCCATCAAAAGAAGAATTTTTTCTTGTTCTTTTTTAATCACATGGGAAGAGTTCATGGCTGCAGCTCATGGCTTCCCTGTCCCCTCTATGCTGGTATTGGAAGACCTTCTCACTACCTCTATTAACTACAGAATGACATCTCCTAAATGATCCTCTGATGACAGCTCCTACACCATCCTCTGTGTTCATAAATATCTCTCATCCAGTTAATCTCAGCAGAAGCCAGGAAAGAGAGCACAGAAGATAAGGCCTGTGGCCAAGAATCCAGGGCTCTTGTACTGAAGCTTCCCTGGGAAGACAGACTCTATTCCTCGGTGACTTATGAATTGAGATTAAGTGGTTCGGCTTCAGCTGGCCTAAGTGGGTTGTTCTCCCGGGGGCTATCAATCAGCGTCCTAGGGAGGTTTGCAGAGGTTCATTCAAGCAGTGTAATCAGCAAGCCCCACTTCCCCATTGCCAGCACGCGTGTCTACTAGATCCATGGTGCCCAGTGCTGAGACCCTCCTTTTCAGGCTTTAGCAGAGAGATCACAGCAACAAGTTACCTTTCTCCAACATCTTCCCTTCCCCCTTCATTTATTCCTGCAGCCATTCATTCATCTGAACATCTACCGGGAGCCAACAATTGGGCAAGGCCTTGAGGCCATGAGAAATGATTTTGAAGTCATCCAGACCTGGGTTCAACTCTCTCAACCATTGCAACCACTTATTATCTGAGACCTTGGTTCAAACTGCCCAATCTGAGCCCAAGCTCATACTTAAGGTTGTGTGATAATTAAATGAGATCATGTTGGCACAATAATTATCCATGGCTGTTAAGTAATCAAAACAACTTTGCCATCATGAATTTGCAGGGAAGTACCCAGCCTCAGAGAGCTCCCAGCTTTAGGGGTCTCCAATGAGAAAGAACATAATACCGATAGGATAGACCCCGTTTCCTAGACTCCAGTTTACTTCTGCCGAAGCCATGCTCCAGGCACCCACAGACCATATTTGCAGTGGGGATTCAAGCCCCAGTTTCCCACCGTTCTCTTGCAGAACAATCTGTTTTTGTAAAGCATGATGACACATTTCCATGGAAACCACCTCATCTGCTGAGAGTCATCTCACAGACTCTGCAGTGGGTTTTGTTGTTGATGTTCTTTGGAAGAATTCACTAGTGGGTGTGAGGGACACTTGTGTGTGTTTCTTGTCAGGTATGCATGAACACACACACACACACACTCCTCACTCTTTTTATGGCTTTTATGCTTAGAGTTTCTACACGGCACATTGATTGTTGCTTAGGAAACCGCAAAGTTACTGGCATAGCGTCCATCAGCAAAGCCTTTGTTGTATCCAAGGCTTGGTTTGCGTCTAAGTAGGTTAACACGAAGAGGGAGGGGTGCATCCAGAAGTGAGTTAAAGACAGAGGTGGGCTAGTGGCACGTAGTCATCAAAAATGAGAAAATTGATGATAAAAAAACAAGAAGTGTGTAGGAAACAAACTCCAGATGCCAGTTTCAACTGGAATAATGGGATATTCCACAATATGGAATAATGACATTGTATTACCCAAAATGTATTCCCAAGGTTGAAAACCTTCCTTCCTCCTGCTGCCCTACCTACCACGTGCTTTAGATCCTGTTGCCTGCTCAGAACACACACAGGCACACAGCCAGTGAACATAATAAACTCCGTTCAACTCTCAAACATTCATTGATCATCCATTATGTGCCAAACACTGGTGTGAATGGATGGTGCAAAACTTACAAAGGTTTAAATCTAATAGGGAAGGCACACAAATATTAAGAAAGTCCAGGTAAAATGTCACAGGCCATTTCTCAAGACTCAGCCTTAGTCAATTCACTTAGATCTTAGTGTTTTAGTTTCTCACCTGTAACTTGGTGGCAACGTTACAGAGAATGCCTGGACAGGGAATGTAAATTGCAAGTACAGGGCTATGCAGATGAAAGGGGAAACGAACCCCGAAGCTGAGAGGCCATGATAATGCCAAGAGAGTCAGGAAAAATGGGCTACTGTCAGGGTGAAAGAAAAATATTTTCTATCCAAGTGTGGAGCTTGCACCTATAATCCTAGCACTCTGGGAGGATGAGGTAGGAGGATTGCTTCAGGCCAGGAGTTTGAGAACAGCCTGAGCAAGATCGAGACTCTGTCTCTACAAAAAAATAAAAAACTTAGCCGGATGTGGTGGCATACTCCTGTAGTCTAGCTACCCAGGAGGTTGAGGCAGGAGGATCACTTGAGCCCAGGAGATTGCAGTGAACTAAGATGAGGCCACTGCACTCTACTCTAGAGCAGAGCAAGTCTCTCTCTCTCTCTCTCTCTATATATATATATATATGTGTGTGTGTGTGTGTGTGTGTGTGTGTGTCTGTGTGTCTGTGTGTATATATATTGAAGGGGTAAACAAATCAAGAACACATTAACTCTTAATGAGTATGCATCTAAAAAACAGAGATTCAAAGGACATGAACCAAAACCTGACAAAGTGAAGAAGAAATAGACAAAGTCACAGTTGTATTTAGAGATTGGAGTGCTCCTTTCATCCCCGCTGATAAAACCAATAGAAAACCAAGCGGGATATACAAAACTTCAACAAGTCTATCAACCAACGCAACCTAATTGACATTTATAGACCACTCTTTCCTCCTACAAAATATACATTATTTTCAAGGGTACCTATAACTTTCTCCAAGAAAGACTACATGGTGGCCTATAAGACAAATATCAATAAATATAACAGCACCAAAGCCTTCCAGTTTGCTGAAACAACACAGCAGGATTAGATTAAAAGCCCCAACAATAATGTACTCCAAAAACCATCAAATATTTGGAACTTCAATATCATCATTGTAAATAACCTAGGAGTCAAAAGAGTAATCATGAGGAAAATTAGAGAACATTTTGAACCACATGAAAATAATATATGACACATCACAATTTGTTTTTGTAGCTGAAGCCCTACTAAGATAGAAGTTTACATGCTAATTTAAAACAGAAGACTGATCTAAAATGAATATGTAAGTTTCTACCTTAAGAACCTAGACATAGAAAAGCATATTAAATGGAAAACAAGTAAGACAAAAATACAAAGGGTATTATTAAGTTTACTTCCTATACTTCCCATGCCACACAGATAATAGAATCAAAAATTTGAGAGATAAGAATTCCAGGATACGTACAGTGCCAGTTTCATCATATTCTATTAGCTAATTGCAGAGTGAGTCCAGGAAGAAATTTTAGGGAGGCACATGTTTTATCTCACTTGGTTTATAATTCAATTTCTGTTCCAGAGTCCCAACTCCTCGGGAAGCTGAGGCCAGAGGATCACTTGAGTTCAAGAGTTCAAGGTTCCCATGAACTATGATGATACCACAGCACTCTACCACATCCCACCCTAAAAGAGAATATTTTGATCCAACGTCACAAAAAGTAAATTTTTAGGTCCAGCCAGTACAGAATATAGTGATTCTTAGTCATAATATCAGTACCCTATGCGCCTTTATAGGAGAGAGAGACTAGGTAACCTAGAAAATGTTTTATGAAATTTGATTTCTGGAGATGACCTAGCCAGGACTCCTAGTGATAAGGGATCAACCGCCTGGTTGAGTTCAACTGTCCAAGTTGTCTTCCATTAGAGGTTCCCAGGAAACGCACTATATGAACCAAAATGCAATCTAGGAAGATGAAAATTGCTGCATATACCAATGCATGCCTACATGACCACGTCCCCCAAATAACATTTATTATTAACATTTGAATAGTATTTTCAGAGGTTTAAAACACTTCAAAAAATAATGTTTATGTTTAAAAATTCAATATATAATATGAATAATACACAATGCATAACAATATGACCATGACTATATATGAAATTTTCACTCAAAAGAAGAAATAAGAAAGGGTCAACATAGTTAAATTCCTGATCACCAACTTCTTTATGATTAATTTCCCCAAAGTAACTGCCACTGGTAGTTTTGTAATATACTTTTAGCACATATAGGTATGGTCTGCATTTTTTTTTCTTTTGCAGTTTTTGGCTGGGGCTGGATTTAAACCCGTCACCTCTGGCATATGGGGTCAGCGCCCTATTCCTTTGAGTCATAGGCACCACCCTGCTCTGCATTTTTAAGCATTTTGTGAATGCTACCATAGTATACATATTTTTCTGAAACTTACCTTTTTACATTATACAATAGAACTTCCATCACTGGCCACCTCCCTGCATTGACCACCTCCTTGACCTAATTTTTATGGACTGGTCATGCACCACATGTATGTATCAGTACAGTAACATCATTCTTTATGTTGACCACATCTGTATGTTGACCAGTGAATTAGAATCCCCTGGATGGTCAACTTATGTATGTTCTGCTGTGTGTGTTTGGAGTATTCACCCATGTGGACACATGTAACTATTTTTGATTCATTTTTCACTAATTTGCAGTGTTCTGTGTTATGATACCATGATGGTTTATTTCATTTTGCAAGATCACATTATTTTCAATGTAGTCAAACAAGGTCATATTCCAGAAATGTCAATTAGATATGATAACAAAGTACATTATTTTGCAAAACTCTAACTACTATGTATTTAATTATTTAAACACTTTGTTAATTTTAAAGTTAACTAATCGTTTAGTGATTTGTCATGTCTGCTTGACGTTGACAAGCATTTGAGTATTTGATCACAGCATGGAGGTCCACAGATTCAGTAGATTCTCCAGATAGGTATCAGTCCCCTGTGACCTCAAAGGCACCTTGATTTGGATTAGGTAGGAGAATGTAAATTTGCAGCAATAAGTGGATGAAAATCAAATAAGCATTTCTCAGGCATATTGCCAAAAGAGTGGGTATTTTACGACATCTTTCCATATGTCAACTGGAGCTTTCTTAGCATCAAACAATGACTTTAAAAATGTCATCTACTGAGAGCTCAATCAATTCCATCAGTAGTTCTTTAGGTGCTGTGGTGACAGCAATGAGATGAGGCCGAAATGCTAATATGAGTGTGATGCCATGATCCTCAAAGTCGGGGAACCTTTCATTTTATTCTCCAGTTAGCAGGGATGCAGCAGCTGGGTGCTCTTCGAATGACTTGAATGTATCATCTGCTCATCAATGACCCTTGCTAACTGGAGAAAATGTTCATCCAAAGTTTCCTTTTGAAAACGTAGTGTTTTGGGAAAAAAAGGTTTTTTTCAAAATGCTTAGATTTTTAGCCACATGTCATATATAGACTTAGTTTTACCTTGCAAAGAAATATTGACATCATTTTGATTTGTCATGATATTACACAGAATTGCTGAATTCCTATAGAAACCTTCTTTCGAGAATTCACATATCTTTCCTCCCAGAGATAAAATCTTGGCTAACCTCTTTCCCTGTGATAGTCAACTCACTTTAGAATGCTACGGTGAATCCATTCTGAATACCTCATCCTTTAAATTTAGCATGTTATTAAAACGACCATTCCATGTAGCATTTGCAAAAATAGTTAATGATACTTGTAACTAGTTGTGAAGTGTCACTCAAAAGAGTAGCTTTAGCACAGATATTTTGTTGATGCAAGATACAATGAAATGAGAACACGAGGATCTGTTAATGCATTTTTTCAGCTGTGCAATAAACCCTTCATTTTTTTTTGTCATGGAAGGTGCACCATCTGTATACACACTCAACTAAATGTACCAAATTCAGTCTAATTCCATGACCTTTATCTTGAATGTTGTTGAAGATACTTATTCTCTATGTTCTGTTCATAGGGGTGCCCAAAGTGAGTAGCTCTTTGTAGCAAAGAAAATCTTCTGGTAAGATCAGAATGAAGTATAAAACCTGTGTCAAGTCAGTAATATCAGTTGATTCATCCAAGGTGATTGAATAATATATATTTTCCTCCTTATGTATTGCATGAAGTTGTTCTGTTAAGTTGATGGCTAATTCATATTGCTGACCAATTATGGTTCTTGAAAGAGGTCTAAGCATCCTGTAACTTTGATAATGCTGCTGAGTACCCACAACTGCTAATTGCTTTCAAAGGAAAACAAATGTATCAATTTCCCCTGCAACTGACTAGAATATGACTAAGTCTCCTTTAATAAACAATGAGTCTCCAGGGAAGCCAGCTATTAAAATCTTTAAATACTTGTCACAGTCTTCAGATGTTCCCAGAGACAAGACATCTGCATATGAATTAGGCGTCCACCAGGTACAGTCGTTAAATTTGCACGTGAATGAGGTGAGTAGAATGCAAGACCTTGGCAAGGTCATCCTAGGGAACTTGGAATGCATTTGGAAAGAGAAAGGAAGGAAGATCTGCCAGACTCGAGTGATTACATGAAAACCACACATTACAAGACATTGCCTTTCTATTTCCTGAGGGAAAGCTTTTATGCTAACTTCCTTTGGAACCAGGTATTATGTAGACACAGGTAAGTTGGATGTGGACAGATAGTTTAGGCCACCCTAAATTACAAATTTATATATCACAATGAGACTCTAGCTACCAAATACCCAATGACAACACTCAGTACTGGTAAGGATATAGAACTGAAACTCTTATCCATTGTTGATGGAGGTGTAGAATGGTACTTCGAAAAAGGCCCTGCCTGTTTCTTAAAAACTAAGCATACATCCACTCTGTAATCTAAAGGTTCTATTCTACTTGGATATTCCACCCAAAGAAGTAAAAATATATATTAACAGAAACAAACAAAAACAAATCAAATAAAACAAATGAATAAAATCTTCCTTTCTTCATGTAGATTTTTTTGTTTTTGACTTGTAACCTTTTCCTCCTCTGTGAAGAATTCCTTTGAATAATTGTTTCCAGATGGGAATACCGGTGACAAAGTTCCCTCTGTTTGTACTGTTGTAAGAAGGGCTTACTTCTTTCTCACTTCTGGAAGATCGTGTCCCAAGATAAAAAATTCTAGGTGGGCCAATTTTTTTTTCCTTCAATAATTAAAACATTTCACTCCATTCTCTCCTTGATCTCACAGTTTCTCCAGAGGATCTGAAGTAATTTTTTATCCTTGCTTCTTTACAGAGAAGGCGCTTTCCGTGCACTCCCCATTGTATGGAGACTTTGTCTTTATTTATTTATTTTTTTATTAAGTCATAGCTGTGTACAATAATTCAATCATGGGGTACAGTGTGCGGGTTTCACATACAATCTGAGATATTTTAAGCAGACATCACCTTGATCCCCAAACCAGGAAAAGACCCAACAAGAAAAGAAAATTATAGACCAATATCACTAATGAATATTAATGCAAAAATATTTAATAAGATCCTAGCAAACAGAAATTCAGCAATTCATCAAACAAATTATACATCATAACCAAGTAGGCTTTATCCCAGGATCTCAAGGCTGGTTCAATATATGTAAATCGATTAATGTAATCCAGCACATAAACAAATTAAAAAATAAAGACCACATGATTCTGTCAATTGACGCAGAAAAAGCTTTTGACAATATCCAGCATCCCTTCATGATCAGAGACTTTGTCTTTGATTTTATCAGTTTTGACTGTGATATTCCTACATGCTTTTGTTTTTGCCTTTGCTTTGGTATTCATCC
>CAUYON010077853.1:0-28261 GCA_963573935.1 Arctocebus calabarensis | reverse complement strand
TTAGTGCAATCAAGGGGTACAATGTGCAGGTTTCATATACAATTTGAAATGTTTTCATCAGACTGTTTAACATAGCCTTCATGGCATTTTCTTAGTTATTGTATGAAGACATTTGTATACTGCATTTAGTAAGTTCCGCCTTTACCCTTCTAAGATGCACTGTAGGTGTGGCCCCACCCTGTGGCCTGGTCTTAGCAGCAGTGGTGGAATACGGTGGGCACTGGGCATATACTTTCGAATGAATGAATGAGAAAATTGCAAATATTTCTTGACCATAGTGGGTTTGTTTTTGCACTGTTTGAAAAATATCTTTGTATGTTTAGTTTTTAACCAAGGTACTATTTGTATAAAGAGACTTGACTGACAATTATTTTGGTATCCTTAACTTCAACTTGGAGAAGGCCTTAACATCTTAATATTTTGACTGTAAATTTTTTTTCATCTAATTTCTAGGCCTATTGATTCCTATGATATACCAAAGAAGGAAGAAGAATCTTCAGGTTTGCTTCCTAGTGACAGGTGTGTAGAGTATTTCATTGTAACTTAGTTGGTAGTAATTTGCCTTTAGATGCGTATTCTGGATGATTTGTAGAACTATTATAGCCCCTTGTCATTTGTAGGATACAAAGAGAATTTGCCGATTAATCTTTGTACAATTAGTTTTTGCTGTGTGACCAACTACTCCTAAAGTCAGTGACTTAACTAATGATTTTGTGGGTCAGTATTTGGACTGAGCTCAGCTGGGTGGTCCTTTTAGTTGCCTGGGCTCATTCCTGCATCAGCTACCAGTTACCCAGGCAGCTCTGCTTTGAGAATTAAAGAGAAAGCCTGAAAGGCATCTTGAGATCTCAATTATTATCTGAAATAGTCATAGGCCAGCTCAGGCTTATGGAAGAGAACTCAACCTCTTTATGGGAGGAGTCACATTGCAAGGGGAATTTACACAGATTGGGGAACAACTGTGTCCCCTTTTTATAATCCATTGCAATCTTTATTTTAAAAAGCTTATGAGCAACAACTTAAGATTCTCTTAAAAAGGGGTACACATGGGCATTAGAAATGATAATGATAATCTTTCTCCTAGGCAGTTTGTTTAGAACTACTTGTCAGTTTTAGGGAATGAAGATAAAATTTCAGAAATCTAAAACATTATACCCATCTTAAAATTTTCTGAAACATTAGCTTTAAATGTTTTAAAGTAATTTTTAAGATGCTTTGCAGTTTTGAAATCAATAAAGACTTCTAAACAGAGTCTGTCTATAAATGTCTGGTATAGAGCCACTAACTTGTGTTTTCAGAGCTGAAATTATTGCTCTAAGAAGTTTATCTTGTTTATCAGCTGTAAGGAAACACCTGTATCTATAGGCAAGCAGCAGGACTGAATGGAAGAGGGATCAGAGTAGAAAGGTAAAAGGGAAAAAATAAACAGGTAGTAATGGCCTGACACACAAGTAGGCTAGAAAAGGTCTGGTGATTGATGACCTTATTTATAATGACTCTCTGGGTAACTATAGATCATTAATGTGTTTCTTTCTTTTTTAAGCATATGGATTTGTTTAAGTGTCCAAAAAAGCTTTATATATAGCTTGTTACCTGGGGGAAAATATCTAAAGTGCAGAGAAGGAAACTTAAGGAATCCTGGAAAATATGAAATACCTCCAGGCAGTCCTGATAAAGTGTGTCCTGACTAGAAGCACTGAGGAGTGTGGCTACACATCTGACAAAGAATGTTTTCTTCTGTGTAAATATAAGTAAAATTATTCACAAATGCAGCTGTCTATCAGTTGTGATACATTATTATGTATTATAGATTACTGGATTGCATACATATGCATAGGTATAATATTGCATATTATTTTATAATGTCTATTATACACTGTTATTGCCACCTATTATTTTTGAAGCTCACTGTACTTAATAAAATGAGAATGAAGTCAGCGCGTATTGATTTATGGATTTAAATCTTATTGCTACAATGTTAGGCATTTTTGGAAATTGGCTGTGCAATATGTTTTAGTACGTCTTGGGAATTCTAGGCTAGCATTTGGTACATAGCTGTTCCAGAATAGTCAGTGGTATCTTAATGCCGAAGAAGTGACAGTGTGACCCTGGGACATTGTGGCCTGATGGCAGATGCTTTGTGAGTCCGGCATGATTGCGATCTGGATCAGAGTAAACATTGACAAAAATTGACCAGTAATTCATAGCCTTAATTATTGAATGGACTGGAGAAGTACTGCCATATTTTTACATCTGTTTCCAGCATTTTACTGGTCTCTGTTTTAGGAGTGTCTCTATTTACTATTAGTTTATGTGATATGAAAAATTTCTGTGAACAAAGATGTTACTAATGACACATGTTTAATATATCATATTCTGTATTTTAGGAGTAAATCCAGATCTACTACTGAACTGAATGATTATCCCACAAATAAAAATGGTAAATGTGATTTTTTTTCAGACTTCTTCAACACACTGGTTTGTTTATGCTGTAAAGTATTTTTGAAGTCAAGACCTTTCAGATTTATCAAGATTACTTAATTAAAATACGGAATTTTCTTAGATTTGCATAGAAAAGCAACAAAACAACTATCTTGTGCTTATTTTTGCTTTATTTGATAATGGAAAGAGTACTGGGAGATTAAAATGGCTTTTAATTGATAAAGAAATATGCAGGGATTTTGAAAAGTGATACTGATGCAGTTTTGTGTAGGAGGTTTCATTATGCAGCTGAAGAAATGGTATGGAAAAGATTTTTGCAGAAATCTAGGGGACTTAAAAATTATATAAACTAATTTAAAATAGTAGATATAAATGTCAAAGTGTCAAAAAATCCAAAATGTTGACTTCACTAAGTTTGCAAAAACAATTTGGAACTTGGTATTGTTAATATAAAGCATGTTTCCAAAGACTGCAAATAACTGAACTTATATAACTATGAAAAAGCACCTCTGAGCAGTAATTATCATTTTAGGCAGGGTTTGCATACCATGATTTGCATAAAACAGGCCACTGGTCAGTTGCATGAATGGATGAAGGTCCAGGGTAGGGATTAAAGTGGACACACCCATCTAATTGGACAGCCACTCCCTAGCATGCCAGGAGCCAGAAGGCAAACCTCTGACTGCCTGTTCTTTCTTCTTTTACTCTGTAAAAGAACAGCTTAGAAAAATCTATATTTTTGTGTTGTCTTATATGTGCTGACAAGGAATTTAAAAAGGAAAATGTAAATCTTCTATGAGCACAGCAACACGTCTACAGGCCAGAATGCACCAGGGGCACCTCGTTTGTATCCTCTGTTAAAGCTCGTAGAATTTATTTCTGTTAGGATTCCTGGTTCTGTGGTTGCACCTGTCCTCAACCACATAGGACCTTCATTGTCGGGTCCTAGTTTAACTTGCCAGCCTATTTTGCTGTTTTTCCCTTAAGGAACTCTTAACTGTAACTAAATTATCCTCTCTCAGTTCCCTACTTATTGCCTGCTTTCTGATCTGGTTCCTCTGGCCTCCCTTTCCCTATTTATATTACCCGGTTCTTCTTCCCTGACTTGCCTTTAGCCACCATTATAGTTTAATTACTTCATTATTCCATGAACTATTTTTAACATGCAGTGATTATATTCTTTCCTAAAGTTCAACACATGACCATTTGTAACAGCAACTGTGAACCTCTGGAATAATCATGTTATTATTTGTGGCTTTTTGTCATGAATCTGGTTATTTTGTATGTATGTGTGTGTGCTTCCCTTTATCAACTAATTACAAGGTCCTGAATAGCAGGCAGTGGAGATTATTAAATATTTGATTTAAAAACTTGATTATACCAAAGGCACTTTTTTTTTTTTCCAAAGGCACTTTTAAAGTTGAAAACATTTATTTAACATCTGCCCAAATTGATAAGGTGTGTGTATACCAGAATGTGAGCACAGATGTGTGTAAGAGACCTTTGACCTTACTCAGTGCTTTCACTGCAAGATGAACTAAGGCAGACAGTGAATTTTGAAACAAAGGAACAAAAGCAATAGCAGAAAATCTAGAGAAAGAAAGAGAATAAGTCCTCAGGTAACATTTCCTAATCCAAATTAAGATGCAGATGATGCTTCAAAATTGTGGCTGTTTTACCCAAATCAGAAATTAATCAAATCTAGGTGATGAATGATAAAACTTGATTTAACTGTCATTAATTAATTCAGCACATTCAAATGAGAGTTGTATCAGCTTCATAAAATAGAAATGAGACTGATAACTGTTTTCCTGTACCCTCAATGGATCTCCAACAATTAAAAAAAAAAATTAAAAAAGAAATGAGGCTGATAACATTCATGGACTATTATTTTGAGTTATTATGGCTTGAATATTTTTTTCCATTCACAAAAGCCATCTTAATGATTGAATAGGCTCTCCTGCCTACAGTTTGGTGTCACTTACATGATGCACACGTGGGTCGTGTCAGCTGCAGATACATGTATGTGTGTCTTTTGTCTCCACCCAGGGGAAGCAGGAGTTTTTGAAGGAAGAAAACTCCCATTTCCTTGCAAAGTTATTTGAGTATGTGCTTGACTGATTTAATTTAGGAAGGGGAGAATAGAAGAAAAACCAATTGTAGATGAGCATTTTGTAACTGAATAATACTGAAACCAATCCTGGAGGTTTATTTTATAGACAGCACAGAAGTTTTCCTGAGCGTGTTCAGAGGTGTGTCTCTGACTGTGCAACTGAAATTTCTCGGAGTAGGAAGGAGACAGTTACTTTACTTTCGCACACAGCAACCTTCTTAAGAATTGATGGTGTTAGCACGTGTTCACGGTGCTGCATTTTAAGGTGCACTGCATTTGGAAGTTTATCACTTTTTTAAAATGTGCTAATTCTGAAGCTTTTGGTGTGTTTTTTAATTCAGGAAGCAATAAATATTTAGACCGAATGGGGAGTTCTAGCTCTTTGCAGAGAGGCTCCAAGAAGGAGCAAGGACCATCAGAAGCAGAGTTGGAAAGACAGCAGATCCTGCAGGAAATGAGGAAGAGAACATCCCTTCACACGGACAGCAGCTGGATCCGACAGCGCAGCTCCAGCATCAACAAAGAGCCGATCTGTCTGCCTGGGATCATGAGGAGGTGCGAGGCATTTTAGGAATTATTTTCTTTCTCTTCACTACTATGAGGCAGATATTTAACTTGTCGACATGCTGGTGCTTTGGATAGATGAATATCATGGTCATTCTTCTACTTGCCTATTTGGTAAGGGAGAAGGAAGTAGAGCAAATGTCATCAAGCACTATTTATTATGTGTCGGAAACAGCTTTGGGGAAAATGTTTGAGGTACAGATGGTAATAACTCTGTTTTCCCATATAAGGAAAGTGGCTCAGGCAGGGAAGACTCTTGGAAATATGGGTAGACAGACACACACATACAGTTAATATATTGCAAATTTGAATGTGGAACTCTGAATTATGATTCAGATGCTTAAGTAATAGTGCTACTTCTAGTATTTTCTTGACTACTGAACTAAAGCAAATAGAGGTTTCTTTTTTTAAGTTTACAATGAGATTTGGTTAGACGGGGATCTAACATGATAGAGGAGTTCATAAAGTGTACAAACCTCATAATTTTTATAACTTTTGAAGGTAAAGATATTGATGTTAATTGGAGATGAGTGGAGGAACATTTTAAAAGACACATCTTGGGTAAATGAATTCTGCAGTATTTCCCGACATGATAAAACAGACTGGAGGAAATTATTTGTAACATATTACAGAGAAAGAGCTAATTACCTCAATATATAGATAACTATTTCAAAATCAGAAAATAAGCCCTAATAACTTTACTAGGAAAACAGACCAGTGATACCAACAGTTCATAAGAAAAAGAACTGCAAAGCCAATACGCATAAAAGGTCAATACCTACAATAATTGTGTATCTCTTTTGTTTAAAAAATTTATGAAGAGTTAAAATTGATTAAGCTTAATATATGGAAATAGGAATTCTTATTGCCAGTTGGTTGGACAATTTTTCAGTAAGTGTTTAGGGAAAGTTTATATATCTGTACTCTGAGCAATTTAGTTTCTGGTATTCTGTTTTCTAGATATATTTGGATAAGTATACAAAGATATATTCAAGGATGTACATTTAAACATTATTGGGGCTCGGCTCCTGTGGCTCAACGGGCTGGGGCTACAGCCACGTACACCTGAGCTGGTGGGATCAAATCCAGCCTAGGCCCACCAAACAACAATGATGGCTGCAGCCCAAAAATGGCCGGGCATTGTGGCGGGCGCCTGTAGTCCCAGCTACTTGGGAGGCGGAGGCAGGAGACTCGCTTGAGGCCAGGAATTCGGGGTTGCTGTGAGCTGTGATGCCACGGCACTCCAGGGTGACAGCTTGAGGCTCTGTCTCAAAAAAAAAAAAAATAAACATTATTGATAGTGGCAAGAGTAAAGAAAAAATTATAATGTCCATTAGGTGTATTAAGAGGTATTAGTATTTAAATAAATACTGGTGTATCGGTAACACTTTATGGACTCTTGCATTAAAGAAGGAGAGAGACATATTGCTGCTCAGTATACCACGTCAAAACCTAGTAGTCTAAAATAATTCATCATTTCCAGTTCTAAGCTTTTTTATATTAAGGATCAATCAGGTAGTAAATAACTTAGGTTTTGCAGGCAACACCAATTTCAGTCATATATTCCTTGTTTTTTTTTTAAGACTCTTTGAAAACGTAAAAAATATTCTTTGTTCATGAGCTACGTATGTTGGCAGTGGGCTGTAATCTGCAGCTTGATGTAGAGGCTTCCCTGAGGTGTCCACTGGAGCGATTGGCTGGGAGCCCCTGTTCCCCAGAGGGGCCTTGCGATGTAGCTGCCAGGCTTCCTCATGGCATGGAATCTGGGTTCAAAGAGGAAAGGCTTGCAACAGGACAGTCCCTGATGAGCTGGTGCTTATCACCATATGCATCATGGTTGCCGATGCCTCACTGGCCAAGTTAGTCATGTTACCAAGCCCAGGGTCAGTGGGAGGAGACTGACGGACACAAGGGCATGGACACCCCAAGGCATGAATCCTTGTGGGCCACTGAAATATATTGTCATATGAACAGACACAGAGAAAGTTCTAACATATGGATAAGGAAGAGTTTATATGTCTGTACTATGAGCAATTTAATTTCTGATATGCTGTTTTCTAGGTATATTTGGGTAGATATACAAAGATATAATCAATGATGTACATTTAAATGTTATTGGCATTGGCAGAGGTAAAGAAAAAAATTACAATGTCTGTACACCATATATATATATGAAAGACTGCATTGTAGAAAATCCCATTTATTAAGATATTAAGCACCCAAACACATTGTGTATATATACAGATGTATATTTACTTACATATGTGAACCTGTATGTCTCTGTGCTTGCATATATGAGAAAGGTACACAGTTAACAGTGGCTACCTCTGGGGTTAGGCAGGGAAGCTGTCAGATAGAGGGCAGCACTTTTACCCTCCTGCAATAACCTTCCTGCACAGCCAGAGTCTTTCTCCTTATGATAATGAATCATTTTTTTTGAGACAGAGTCTCACTATGTCGCCCTCGGTAGAATGCCATGGCATCACAGCTCACAGCAACCTCAAACTCTTGGGCCTAAGTGATTCTCTTGCCTCAGCCTCCCAAGTAGCTGGGACTATAGGTGCCTGCCACAACGCCTGGCTATTTTTTGTTGCAGTTGTCATTGTTGTTTAGCTGGTCCGGGCTGGGTTCAAGCCCACCAACCTCGGTGTATGTGGCTGACACCGTAACCACTGTGCTGTGGGCGCTGAGCCAGATAATGGATCACTTTTATAACATTAAAAAATATTTCAAGCTTGGGATAAGAGAATATTTAAAGGCAATAAAAACAAAATTCACCATGTAGGAAAGACCTTCATAATCTGGAGTTAAGACGGATTCTCGAAAATTTATATTTAAGTCAGATTTGTAAGCTAAGTCCTATTTTAAAAGCTTATTCAGTTTAAGGGAAGTAGCAATGCTACTATAACATGGACATTAAACACTTGTTACATTTTTGAGATTTGGATAGTGGGTGAGTGTGGGTTTAACCAGAGGCAAGGCCTGAGCTGCATGAAAGCCAGTGTCACCACTGACTCCACAGGACAAGTTCACTTCTATTTGATTTCCAGAAACCTTACAGTGGTATGAAGATTAAATACATTTAATATTTTTGTGAAAGTGTCTTACCTATTAACTGTCATATTTAAAGTGCATAAAATTTTATTTTTTGAGTTGAATTTTTAAAAAGACTATTGAGATTGACACGTCTAAACTAAAGTTTTAAGGAATAAATATCTGGCTTTCCAGTCTTAGTGTAAAGTATTAGCTTTTATTTTAAAAATTTCTCTTTATGGTATTTTTCTTTCCACTTTGGGTGGTATTTATTCTTTTTACCTAAGCACCAAGTAAATGAAAATAAATGAAGGTTGATTGACAGGTGAAGCATCATGATTCCTCTGAGGAAGAACAACTTTATTCATTAAAGGTAATTGTATAGGTGGTCCCTGACTTTTAGTGGTTCAACTTACAGTGTTTTGACCTTACAAATAGTGTGAAAATGATAGGCATTCCACTGACACCATACTTGCCCATACAACTATTCTGTTGTTCACTTTCAATATGGTATTCAATAACTTACGTAAGATAGTCAACATTTTATTCTAAAATAGGCCTTGTGTTAGATGCTTTTTCCCAACTGTAGGCTAACATAAGTGTTGAGCATATTTAACAGGCTGAACTGACGTTCGGTAGGTTGAGTGAATTAAATGCATTTTTGACATATGATAGTCCCATTCTATGATAGGTTTATCAATATCTAACTGCATCATAAATCAAGGAACGTCTGTATGTGTAAATAGATTAATGCTTACATATATGGATATTTTAACGCCTGTAATGAGGAATTAAATAGATTTCTGGTTGAAGACATCACATTGTGTTGATGAGTCCTTTCTGTGTTTCAGAGGCGAATCTCTAGATAACCTGGACTCCCCACGATCCAGTTCTTGGAGACAGTCACCTTGGCTCAATCAGTCTACAGGATTCCATGCTTCTTCCTCCATGCAAGATTTCAGTCGCCCACCACCTCAGCTGGTGTCCACATCAAACCGTGCCTACATGCGGAACCCATCTTCCAGCGTGCCCCCACCTTCAGCTGGCCCCACGAAGACCACCGCTATGGGCGCAGCCAACACACCGTCCCCCACTCCTCGAAGCCATTCCCCTTCAATGTCACAGTCAGGCTCTCAACTGCACAGCAGGTGAGGCCCTTCACTTTTCACTTTTTCTTCTCCTAGTCTTAGCTATTTTCTCCTAGAAATTTCCTCTAAACCTTGTTCAAGTTTTGGCAAATGAAAAAGAAAAACAAGCTGTTTGGACTATGTCAAATTTAGTGTTGTTTTATCAAAACAATTAAGAAGCTTTCTGTGTAACTCTAATAGCATTTATAGATGTTTCGTGGAGACCTTTAAAACGTCTTCTTATTCCATTGTCTCATTTGCCTGTGCTTGTGGTCAGTGTTTTAGATGTAAGATGTACCTGAATAGTTCTGTGTAGAATCATAAAAATATATAGTAGCTCATGAATGCATCTCAAATCTATGAGTAAAAGCAACATCGTAAAATGTATGACTATTTTCATGACACTATAATACAAACTCACTTTATAGGAACTGAATGTAAAAGAAAACTTGATATAGCAGCTATGTTGTTCAAAGAACTTTTAATTAGTTGGATTAAAGAGATGTTAAGAAGGTTAGACCTTGCTTCGGGAGTTTTTGATTGCCAATCCCATTGCTTGGCTTTTCTGGTCTGCCAGCGTTGTGCTCGGGCAATTATCAACAGAATTCTGGAGGTTATGTTGTGTGGGGAATGCGTACATTATGAGAAGGCCCCAATTAGAAACTGTGGTCATTTGAGATGGAGTGAAGCTTAGGTATCAACACTGGTTGGATTTTTAGATCTGTGTAGCTTCTCCACAGATATTTTACGCCTCACGTGAGTACACACAGCAAAGCTGCTGTCATCCCGAAGGAGTGCTACCGGCATACACTGTTTCTTCACAAATGGCGTACTTAGAAGGAGAAGCACTTGATTAATACTGGGATTTTTGTTTATCAAGTAAGAATCTTGGATAAGAAAACATGTTTCATATCACTCCAAAGTAATGTGACCCGTTTCCAGGCTCTACAGAGATGTATCAGAGAGTTGGAGAGATTTGGGGTGAGGATCTATGGTGCATTTGGGTAAGGGGGAGGAAGGCAGAGGAGAGTACTCATTTACTTACCGAGACCCCGCTCCAGGAGAGCAGAGACACGCTGTGGGCTCTTCTGCCGTGACTAGGTCTTGATCTAGAAAGTGGCAGTCTTCACAACAGACACGCAACAGCTATGCCACTAAAGTGCTGTGCTCATGCTGTGGGGGCACAAAGGCAAAGAAGAAGGGGGGCCACCCTACCACCTGGGGAGGAGACAAGGCCTGGCTCCCAAAGTGAGTGGAAGCTCCCCTTCCCTGCACAAAAGCTAGCTGCCATGCACTTTACATTTCCTTCTCCACAGAGGCAGTCAGGAAGGCTCTGAATATTGAACTAGAAAATAGGGTGACTAAAAACTGGGATAAATAATAATATGGAGAAGGTAGTCTGTAGAAGACTTGCAATGTCTCTTAAAGGAAGTTGGGGCTGCTCTTTAACATTCTGCGGGGTGGGGTGACATAATCGTGTGCTTTGGCAGTGTTAACTGGCAAAAAGATGTCAGGCTGGATACCCACTATTGCTGAGTATAGATGTGATCTAATGAGGGACAGCCCCATGAAGTCCAAGACAGACTAATCACACTGATACTGTTTGTTCTTGTGAATTGATGTCAAGGATGTCAGAGATGCTATGGAGATTGTTCAAGGTTACCGCATAATCAAGGCATGCTTTTTTTGGCTGATGCAAGTTTTTCTCCCACAGATATGTAGAACCTCTCTTACACTGTTATTCATGTTAATATCAGAGTGTGATTTTACAGTAAGAATCTTGAACTGCACGGGTGAAAGTCTCCGTTCCATTCTTGTTCTGCATCTAGGTCAGTCAGTGGGAAGCGCATGTGTTCCTACTGTAATAAAATTCTGGGCAAAGGAGCTGCCATGGTCATCGAGGCCCTGGGTCTTTGTTATCATTTACATTGTTTTAAGGTGAGACTGAGACGCACAGCTTGCTGGCCTGCAAAGCTTTGCTTGGCGAGCGCATGGCTGCTTTGAGCCGCTGGGTGTGGATGTGCCACTAACAAGCTCGAGGTGTTGTCTTTGTTAGTCTGTGCTGCATTTGAACCCCAACTGGCTCGCTGCTACTTAATTTTTAAATCTTGAACCTTGTTTTAAAAATTAAATCTACAAAAACTATGCATTTCCTATCTCCAATCTGTTAGAATGCTTCCGAGTAAAATGTACAAAAATCTTTAAGATGCTATTGTTGACAATCTTGAAATATAATTCACCAATAACTTACAGGCGTTGCTAACAGCCTGGGGACATGCAATTATCAAGTGTCTGAAAGCTTAGCCCTGAACAGGGACAGTATGTAAAGAAAAACATCGCTGGTGTTTTTTATAATTGCACAGCCTGCTTATACCTGATGGGTTTTGCACATGAGAAGGGAGTAAGGCTGTACCTGCTTGGTTTTGCAGTATCCATCTCTAGACATGGATCTGTTTGATTCTTACCCTTACATTGGGCCAGAGAAGTGTTGCATTTGTTGGTCCTGGAGTCTCACAGACCACAGCTTGTTCAAGCTTGTCCATGGCTGGCTTGGACTGTTCCTAAGCACAGCACAATGAGTTTGGATAATTGGAGTTTGGGCACGTGGAACCAAAACACCCCGCCCGGAAGTGAGGTGCTGTGTGGGAGCACTTGCCCGCTGGTGCTGTGGGGGCTGGGAAGGCCCACCGCAGGGTGGAGTGCCAGCACCCCGGCTCCCTCGCTGTGGCTGCTCTTTCATGGGGTGCTGCAACCTCCATTCCTTGGGCGGGCAAGGGGGGGAATGAAGACTAAATTTCTTTAGGCCAGTCAGCAAATTATTTCTACTTTTCCGGGATATTTTTAGACTAATCATCTTGGCTCTTAATATTGGCTCTATGAATTCTTTAAAGTCTTATCTGGAAGGCTTCATTTTAATCTACTAATCATCTTTTGGCCTTTTATTTTTCCTTTGCTGAAATGTATCTGAGAGCTTAGAAGCTGCCTTCTGCTCGCTATTTATTTCCTCTAAGAGTGCCCCCAGGCTTCTTGAGCTGACTGATGATGGATTTTTTTTTTCCGCCTCCCCAGTGTGTGGCCTGTCAGTGTCCCCTCAGAAACTCTTCCTCGGGAGCTGACTCTTCCTCAGGAGCCGAAGTCCGAATCCGAAACCACCAACTGTACTGCAATGACTGCCATCTCAGATTCAAATGTAAGAGAGCAAATCAGAGAGAAAATCTCTTGGCTTTTGAGGAGATCACAGGTTCCCATGCACTTCCCTGAACCCCCAACTAGCTCCCCACCAAGTTCGCTGCCGTAGGAGTCTAGGTTTTAGGAATCTTACTAGCCTATCCCCTTCAAAAAGGGTCTGAATGGGTCTTACTGCTCAGGGTTCCAGAGACACAAGGGTGGGTTGTGGGGACTAGGGGGAACAGGTCCAAAGTCAGGATGATGCCATGTGTCATCTGCCCAGGTCTGGAGAAACTTCTCAATGACTCGCGAATACAAACAAACCAACTCAGACAGTTGAATGAATCTTATTAGGCTGTATTCTGTTTCTTTACTAAGAATTGGCCTCTCATCATCACCCTATTTCTGTTATTTAGCAATGAACTCTGGTTGTGTTATTTAGAATATGCACCACTTTTAAAACTATTAGAATAACAAGGGCAAGTCAGTTTATTCTCTGTTGATATAATCATGTATCAATATATACAATATTTTGGAAAGGAGAATATTCTGATTATACAGTGTTTCAGTGACATTCTTGAAAAATTAATTTTTTAAATAAAAACTTCATGTCTACACATGTGTTTGTGTGTTCTAAAAGGTAGCATAGCATGATTAGGTTGTATATTGTGTACAGCTACAGCAAGACCACCATTGCTACTGTTTATATTTTGAAGCTTGATGCTGGTAACGTCTGTTTCTTCTTTACTGTGAAAGGGTGTTACAAGTGGTATCAGCAAAACCATTTGCTTTTGAACTCTGAGGTATTTATGTGGCCCCTTATGTGAGAGTGCTTTGGAAATGCTTTAAGCCCAGTCAACTCTCTCTTATCTGTCAGTGGGTTCTGAGCCTTCTTACGACAGCCGTCCAGTTTTGTCCTGGATGCCGAAGCTGAGGTTGGAGAATGGCAAGGCTGGGCATGTCTCGTGGGGAGTGTGTGCACCTGCTTTTCTCTCTCTACTCAAATCCCAAAGCCATGTGGAAATGATTTTTGGGAACCATCATTGTGAAAGGCCCATGCCTTTTCTCTCCTTTATACAAATAATAGAGAGTTGAGTGGGATTTGACATCTTCGTCAGCTGTTCATTTTTACTCTGTTTTTACAAAGAATTCTAGAGCCCAGATGCTGTGGTTTGCCTAACTTTATCCTAAGAGTGAGAGGCAGGTTGCTCTTTCTGCCTCGCTAGGCCTCTCTCTGGGTTTCGACTGCTATGTATCCCAGGGGCACTACTCATGTGTTTCTGAATCTAAGCATTTTTCTTTCCTCTCTCCTTGCCTGATCAGCTGGACGGCCGACCGCCATGTGATGTAAGCTTCCCCACGAAAGCACCGTTGCAGATAGAAGAGGTGGTGGCTGCTGCTGTAGATCTATGAATATGTGTTGTATGTCTGTTTTGCTTTCTTTTTAAATAACTTTTTTTTGCCTCCTTAGATTACATAGGAACATTGTAGTTTTGGTAGAATCCGTCTTTTTGTTGTTTATTTATAAGGAAGTAATTATATGTGGGGAGAAGTGCAGTATTGTTAAATTCAGCATCTTAAAAGCACGAGGTAAAAAAGTAAGAACTTAAAAATATTTTTGAGGCTGATAATGATCTCGTTTGAGTTTCTAGTAGTGTTTCAAAGAGGGTATTTTATCATTTTTTTAAAGTTTCTTAAACATTATTTGAAATAGTTATTATAAATATGTAATTGCATTTGCTCTGTTTGTTGTAATGTATTCTAAATTAATGCAAAGCCATATAGAAAATTTCATTGAAATCCATCCCCAAATTTGCTTTCTGTATCCTTCCTTGCATCTATGTAATGTGATTTAAAAAAATTAGCTTATGTAACATTTTACTTGCTTGATGAGGGGAGCTCTATTTTACTTACCGATAGAAAGCCGCTTATTTTCATTAATGAAAAATAACCATGGTTTGTATACTAGAAGTTTTCTCCTGAAACTAGTGAGCCTTTAATTGAGCCTCTGTTCAATTGAATTTGTAAATAAACTTGCTGATGCATTGACGGCATGGTGGTTCTTTTTCTTCTGAGTGTCTGTATGTGTTTCTTTAGGCTAGTGGTTCTCAACCTTCCTGATGCCACGACCCTTTCATACAGTTCTCATGTTGTGGTTACCCCCAACCACTAGTAGCAATGAAAATAATTTTATGGTTGGGGGTCACCACAACATGAGGAACTGTATGAAAGGGGTGCACCATCAGGAAGGTCGAGAACCACTGCTATAGGCCTTTTAATCATATTTGAGTATGTGCCCGTTGGATATTGTTTTAGTTAGCAGACTTAGATAAATTGTAATTGTCATCATAAATGGCACATATTTAAGTGTGCAATTTGACAAATTTTGACATATGTACATCTGTGAAAATACATCATAGTCTTAAAGTTTTAACTGAAATGTCAATGAGGAACTTTTATTTTTGATAAAGTTATATTTTAAATATATTTTATTTTTGATAACTTTTATTAACTTTTATTTTTGATAAAGTTATGTTTTTGAGTACAATATATTTTTGTGGTGAGTGGTAATGCGATGACTTCTTGGCTTATTTTGCTTTTGCTATGCCACTAAATAAAAGAGAAAAGTCAAGTTAAAAGTCCATAGATCAAAAAATGTACATTTCAGAAATCGGGAGTAGGAATGCAAGAATACAAAATTTTAGCCTGCTTTGAACAAAAATTTAAACTCGTTTGAATCCTTTATAATAACCTAAGTGGATGATAGTAGGGAAGTAGAACTATATTGGAATAGGTTTACAATACATACTTAAAAGAGTTAATGTGGGAGAAAGTTAAAAATTTTGATTATTTAGCACCTTATCTTTATCCTTGATTATTAAAGTAATATGTATTTATTGTCAAGTGCCCTTCCAAAGCATAAGGAACATGATTCTAACATTCCCGAGAAAGGGGATGTTTCTGATTCATGGGTCAGTATGAACAGAGTGGGAGAGGATTTTACATACATTGAGGCATGAGACTTATCAGAGCTCAATTTAGGAAAGAGAGTAGCATGAAAATTGAGTTTGTTCGGTTTAAGAAATTAATTTTGGCATTTTACTTGGGATGTTCATATATATTAGGGTGAAGACAAAGTAAAATTACCTGAATTCCGATGAATAGACATAGAATAATAACTACTGCCTGATTGTTGGAGTTGTGACACACTTAACAGGGTGTTTCAGGGATGGGGTTTTCCTTGTTTTATTTAGCACTTTAGCATCCTTCCCTGAAATCTGGAAGAGGGGTTAAAAGGCATGCTAATGCAAGTCCCAGTTCATGCCAGTAAAAATAATATCTAAAAATCTAAAGTGTGGTTAAAATCCATGCTTTGGAAGCAGAAGAACACCTTCCAGATCTTCTTCATATGTGACGACTACAGAGCAAACCTTATTCTCATATAGAGGAGACAGGCACAGACCCAGAGGATTCTAGTACATGGTAGAAGAGACCAGGGCTCTGAGCTGTGAGAAGGGAGGAGAAGCGACTTCAGCAGAGTTGATGACATTTGAACTACGTCTTCAAGGGCAGGTAAACCTAACTGAGCATGTAGAAGGACCAAGGTACCGTTTCTAGGTTTAGATCAACATTCCAGTGCTTCCTCTCTCGTTTTGTGTTCCCACTACACCAGACAAAGATTGGCCTGTTTTGAAAAGGAATGAGCAGATCACTACACATCCTGTTACCACATTATCTATCACCTCTGAAGATCTGAGAGTGGTGAGACCCTCAAAATCACTACATCACTACACATGCTGTTACCACGTACCTACCACCTCTGAAGATCTGAGAGTGGTGAGACCCTCAAAGGGGAATGACTGGATGGATGAGTGACCCCAACTCCTGCATGCAACAGGACCCAGAGACAAGCAACTAAATAACTCTAGGACCTCAAAGCCTGAGTAGTTCAGAGACCGACATTTCTTATTTTTAGAGATGGAGTCTCATTCTGGCTGAAGTTCAGTGGCTTGCTCATAGCTCACCGCAACTTAAGAACTCCTGGGCTCAAGTGATCCTCTTGCCTCAGCTTCTCTACCAGCTAGAACTATAGCCGTGAGACATTGTGGCTGCCGGAGACTGGTATTTATTTGGATTGAACATAGTGCTGGGTAGACATACGCTTAGAAATGTCTAATGGTAGCTGACAATAGGTGATTGGGCTTAAATAGCTAGGGAAAGAAAGGATATAGTTGATGTATTACTTTGTTTTCTCTAATTGACTTAATGTTTATTTTCTGACTCAAGAGTAAGAAGTTGATGCATCCAACACTTCATTAAAGAACTCCATCATTCTGGCTGTTTGGCCATCCACAATCCTGGCCTGAGCCTAAGGCCAGTTACTACTATGATTGCAAGCTGGTTGGCAGGCTTAGTGCTTCCTTGTTCTTGTGTACTGAAAGAACGTTGATCTCCAGTGTGTAGGAAACATCCCAGAAGCTCCCTTCTCATTGGCCAGATAGGAATTATTTGCCCATTTTTGAACCAAGAGGAATTCCATTCTCATGACAATCAAGACCCCCTTCAGTGGGGATCAACTTGCAATCATGTTGTGAATCAGTGAGGTCTGATGATGGAATGAATTTTGGGGAATCAGGCCCAATGTTTACCATAGTTAGCCTATGAATTCTCTCAAGATAGTTGCTGAGTATTTGCATGACACAAGACCCTGTCTTCAGTGAGTTAAGAAACAACTTAAAGAGAAAGGGTAAGGATCTTTTCTTCAATTGTACCCAATATGGATCCTGTGTGGGAGTGGTTACCTGACTGAAAATGTGACGTGTTCCAGTAAATATAAAATAGCCTATGGTAATGATATGATGAAAAGCTAGGGACCTAGTAATTTGTGTCCTTTTAAAGTGTGAGAACTAGCTCACACTTTTTCAGGTTTTTTATATAAAAGCTTATGAAAGCAAATCATGGAATGAATAGTCATTCTTTCATGATTAAAGTTTAAACATTTGAGTTTATGGATTTCTACATAAGGATATCCCATGGAGTCATTTAACACATGTAGGTGACCCGTTAAGCCTATTGATTATTGTTTGATAACTCTAGGGGAAGTCCTTTAATGCTTATGCTGTAGAGATCTTCAAAGTTCTTTATAGATTAAGTATTTTTCATAGCACTTTCTGTGAAAGATTATCATAAAGCTCTGCTATTAAAATTACCTTGGAGCAGGAATAACACCTAAAATCCCCTAGGAGAGGGCTGTTAGAATTAGGAAAAAACAATGCAGCAGTTTTTTTCTAAGCAGGTTATATTCAGGCTTTTAATGTGTATGTTTTTGTGTGATACTTTTATTTATTTTTTTAAAGCTAAAGTGCTTCATTAGATCTGTATGAATTTAGTGTCTCAGACCCATATGTGAGGCATTGATCAGCCTGTGGCTGTTTCGGGCTAAACAGAGTTTCTCTTGTATTTATCAGAAGCTCATTTCTCCTTTCAACCTGTTGCAAAGCAGCAGGAAAGCATTCTTCAAAGGCAGCCAGGAGAACTGCTGGTTCAAGCCCTACAGCCAGGTACACATGTGCTCTTGAATCTGTCCTCTGTCCAAACCAGACTAGCTGTCTGGGATCTCTTGACTGTAAAACGCTGCTGTTTCTGCTGAAAAGTCCACTGTCACTCAATGTTTGTGCCCTTGTAGGTCAGCTGCTGCTTATGCCTGGAGGCTTGTGGAAGTTTTGGACTTTACCTTACAAACACAAACAATGTAACTTAATCATATTAATGTGAAATTAAAAAATGCTGTAATTGAGAACTATTGTCAAAAAACTTACATATTTATATCACTTAACATTTTTAAATGTATTTAAGAAATGAATGTAGTTACCTAACATAACTACATTAGGCAACGCTATCCATGCATTCATGGTTTTCACATTTGAGTAAAATTTTCCTACCATAAAAACCCAATAGTTAAAAAAAATCCTACTGTTGAGGCTGTCTCAGGTTCAAACATACAATGAGGTTTAGATTTCCGTACACATATCCATTCTGTCTTTGTGTAAGCTCTGTCTCATCTCCAGAATATAGCACACAGCTGCAGTGGTCACAGGAAGGAACCTCTGTCCCTACCAAGTTCACCTTGCAGCTTTAATTGAATACATTCTATGTGCCGGGGTTGCTAGGAATGCAACAGTAAGATGGTATTTTCACACTATAAAATTCAGCTATAAATATTATTTTTTTTCTGTGATTATTTAGTATCTATTTGGAGCCTCACTCTGAAGGCAGGATGCTCAGACCTGGCTCTATGTTTATTCATTACCGCTGCTTCTGATTTAAATCCAGTCCAATCAGGAATTGTCTTGTTTTCTTACTCCCGGGCAGCATCTGGGTGCCGGGTGTGTTTGCTCAGCGGTGTACTGTGGCCTGTGGGCCCCTCTGTGGTTTCTGGGATGTGCCGACTGCAGTACCTCTTGTCACGTCTGGCCTTTGTACTTGGTTAGCCCTTCCTCATGGGCTCCTCTGCGGCTGCCACTTCCCCGTCTGGTCCCTGGTCGGAGGTCCACGCAGCGCAGCCCACCTAGCTTTCAGCTGCAGTGTCCCTCTCTTCATCTGCAGCCTGAAGAGGTCCACAGGCCTGCTCGGTCAGCAAAGGCCATCTCTCCCTTTAGATCCTTAGTCACATCTACAAAATCACTTAGCCATGTACGGTAATAGTCACAGGTTCCAGAGAGTAAGATGACACCATCATTGGGGGATGTTATTTAGCATATCATAATTAGATATTTACCGACTAAAAACATGAATTTCCATCCTCCACCTGTGGCTCTGTTTCTTTAAAGGGAATACATGAGTATGATTCTGACTACAAACACCAATATATTTTTCTTTATAAATGTGTGTTCATCAATGAAAGACATTAAATGGCATTTATAATCTCTGCAGACTTAATTTTCCCTGGGATAGTGGTTATTTGATGACCTTTCCAATGCCAATATATAACTCATTTCCTGTTCTAGAGGTATCCAAAGTGAAGTGCAAGAGGATCCATTATATTAATATTTGTAGGAAGAACAGATTACAACCCTTTCGTGTATCTCTGTTTGAAAATAAGAATGTTAAGCATTTCTGATAGAAGGGTTGACACACATTTGCCTGTCTCTGCCTGCTTGTCACCTGTGGTGTGGAGAACACCAGGTGTCCCAAGGGCTGAATGGAAGTGCCCCATTGCACAGGGGTGAAGGGTGCTGCCCTCCCTTGATGACCTGCTTACAGAATGTCATAACGTATTGAAATTTACATGCAGCATCACTTTGCGAGCAAGATTTTTAAAAACTAAGCATGAAGACCATGAAGAAAAACTCCTCCATCTCTTTAGTGATGTTTGAAGTCAAGTAAGATTTAGTTTTAGGAGATAAAATACTAAATATAATGATGTTGAGAAGCTTCTGAGTTTTCTTTATGTAGTGACAGAGGATAGACAGGCAAACAGCCTTGCTTATCCTTTCCGAGGTCCTCAGTATCCTTGCTGAGATACGGAACATAACCTGGAGTTCCCTTTGTTAGCAAATTTGGCTGGGAGATGCACAGAAAACGCTGAAGTCAAGAAGAAATGAGAACGAAAAGAAATCATCCCCCACGGGAGGTTCACTACAGAGTACGTGCGTCTCCATCACCTCTCAGCTTACGGCATTTGCTAAATCCTGTTTCAGTGATAAAATACAAGAACTGGAATACACGAGCCATCACATGAAAAGCATTCTAGAAGACAAATGATCAGCAGTAAATTACTTCTTTATTAAAAACGCTTTGTGATAAAACTGTTTAAGCTTACCCATTGATCGAATACCTGTTTTGAAATAAAGATTAAAGTTTCAGAGAGGCTCCTCTGTTGTCATTATTAACATGCTATTCTCACTGCATCATTTTTGGTAAGTTTTGCAACTTTGCAAATTCCTCAAAGAAATTGAAGCCAGAATTTTACAAATATGGTTAATTTCATAAAAGCAAGGTTTGTACTAGAATACAATAATGAGATAGGGAATGACCATGAAAATATTTTTTGCTTCCTAAATGTTTGATGGCTTTGTTTTCATCATTTTGCTGGCAGTAGTTGAAGATGTTTTTGCATATTTTTAACAAAAAGTATTCTACATTGTTGACCTTTTCCTTGATCGATGCCTGTTCCTAGTTTTCCTAGTAACTATTTTTTTTTACTATTTTACTTCTGCTTTAATGTCCCTTTATTATTCTATTTGTATTCAATACTTTTAAATGTTTATTATAGAATATTTCTTTTTTTAAAAATAATTTTATTAAATCATAATTGTGTACATTGGTGCAATCATAGGGCAGAATGTGCTTCATATACAATCAGAAATATTTTGATTGTACTGTTAGAGATCTAGTAACTATTTAAAATACAAACACATACACTTAATTATCTTCTTGTGAGGTAAAAATGACCATTTAGAGATGAATAAGAAAACTTTTTTGAAAGAAACATAGATTATTTGAAGATAATGTCTTAAAAGTTTCCATTATAATTTTGCTGCAAAAATGTTTCATGCCTAAAAATTCTCATTGAAAACTAATGTTTAAAATATTTTCAAATCTGAGCAGGATTTGAATAAACTTAATAAAATATGCACGAAAAAGTGAGTGACTGTAGTGTAATGGAAGTTTACTAGCTTATGTTTTTGTGACTTTAGTGTAATGGACGTTTACTAGCTTAATTGGTAGATGGCATCAGGCAATGAGCACCTTCTACTTAGTGAACCAGCTGTGGACCAAATCCCACCTGTATCTGCGTTCCTTTGTGACAACTGTGTAGACCACTGACGCGCTTACACTAAGTCACACCAAATCTCCTGACATTTACTACCAACCAAGATGTTTTGTAAAAATCATGATCATGATAATAGATGAGACTATTCAACTATTATAATTTACATAAAAATATTTTAAAAATTTGAGGGAGGAAAGTTCATTTTTATAAGTTATAAAGTTTATAGTTAAAATTTTTGTATATATTTTTATCTTTTATCATCATCTTTCAATGAGGCACACAAGATATTGTGCTTGTATAAGACTTATGGATAAAAATGCATATCGAAGAGTATGTGCTGCTCAATTTTTTTCTACCCATTGGTGTGTTAGTAAAATGGGATTAAAAATGCTGATAGTCCTGGCAGCTGAAAGCCAAAAATATGAAACGGATTGATGACAGTGTCTCAGAAGGGTCCCTGAGGTCTTAGAATTTTCTGTTTTTCTTCCTATGTTGTAGCCTTTTTTTTTTTGAGACAGAACCTCAAGCTGTCACCCTGGATAGACTGCTGTGGCAACACAGCTCACAGCAACCTCCAATTCTTGGGCTCAAGTGAGTCTCCTGCCTCCGCCTCCCAAGTAGCTGGGACCACAGGCGCCCGCCACAACGCCTGGCCATTTTTTGGTTGCAGCCGTCATTGTTGTTTGGCGGGCCCAGGCTGGATTCGAACCCGCCAACTCAGGTGTATGTGGCTGGCGCCTTAGCCCGTTGAGCCACAGGCGCCAAGCCAGCCTTTTAATGTATCTTTGTGACTCTATGTGAAGGAAGTTGCATTAAAACACATTCGTTATCTGTTGGGGAATTGGAGTGTTAACTGCGGGACTCCTTTGTTTTACCACAATAGACATGTGTTAGAAAGAAGCTTAAGCCCCAGACACATGAAGAATTTCCTTATGAAAAGCAGTTGGTGATGAGAAAAAACAGCCCCCCCCCATTTATTTTTGCATAAAGAGCTGTATTTGTCCCCCAACTCCTGGGGGGTGGGATGGGGAGTTCCATCCAAGTTTTCCAGTTATTTTGTACTGTCTGGCAGTTGGCCCTCAGGAGGGGCAGGATGGTGAGCCTTGGAAAGACAGCCGTCTGGAGAGTCACCTGTCTGAGGCTTAGCTGCTGCTCAGAGGTGCAACCTCGATGGACTCACCTGTCTTGTCTGTGCCTCATTTTCCTTTTGTGCTCAGATTACTAGTAACATCTCTCTCAGGAACTCCTGGTGAATTTATGTGATACTCTCAGAAAAGTGGCTGGAGAATGGAAACAATAGATGTTAGTCCTTAACTGAATGGTGAACGCGGGGCTTTAGGGGGAAAAAAAGAATAAATGTGCTATCTTCTAAAAGCTTTATTTCAGCATTTGAGATGAGACAGGGTTGACACAACTGTAGAATATTAGCAATCAAAAGCACTTCAGGAGACCGTGTTCTCCTCCGAGGTTGCATTGTGAGCATTTTGGCTTGGCAGGTTCTTTTTATCTATTGCTAACACTAGGTGGCAGTATTAGCACAGAGGGAAAAACAATGCAGCAGGTGCCGCCCCCTTAATTTCCTGCTTTGTAACTTTTAGCGTCTGAATCTCTGCTCGGTCCTTTGTTAAGAGTCTGGGGTCACCCCGGTGCCGAGTCCTGTAGAACGCTGGCTGAAGAATTAAAAGGACATTTGAAAGTCAGCCCTTTGCGATGCAGAGAAACGACGTCCTCATTTCTCTACCAGGTGCTTACACTGAGCGTTAGGGCTGTTTTCCGGGCGGGGCGAGCTGTCAGCGTTGACAGAGGCCGTCGTGTTTCAGGCTCCCGATGTGCCCGGAGCTTAGGAGCCAACCACCCTTGGCGGGTGAGTTTCCCTGAAGTCATTTCTTTCTCTTTATGGGAGAAGCAAGCATTTACCGGAACACTGGGGGTTTGACCTTAAAAACTGCCAAATTTTAAATACAATTTTTATTCTTTGTAGGTTTTTACCTGGCACTTCTCTGAGAAAGAGTAGATTGCTGGAATGACCATTGGTTAAAACGAAAGATGCGTGACCGACTGGGCAGAGGCCCAGGGACCAAAGGTGTGGTGACCGCTCCTCGGTTGAGCCGGACTTTCATGGCTGTTAGTAGAACCCAAAGAGTTCCCAACGGGCAGATCAACCTTTCAGTGGCTTTGGGCAGACACATATGCAGTCTCCAGACGCACATATGCACACGCACATTTTTAAAAAATTTATTCAGCCCATAAATATTTGAGAGTTTGATATGTGCTGGCCCCTGATCTTAACAGTGCAGGTGAAATGCAACAAAACAGGTGAACTCGCCCTCTTATGCAGCTTATGTTTTAATGGCGGGACACATTTTTATTGGCTCCTAAGTACTGTGATGTAAAGTAATACAAAGGGATAGAAAATGGTGGGCGATTTAGAGGGTTCAGCTTTATTTATTAAAAATTGTTATTATAAATATAGAATAGTTGTATGTGTTTATAAGGTACATGTGATATTCTGATACTATCCATCACCTCAAAAATTTATTTTTGTTAGGAACATTCTGATTCTATTCTTCTAGTTATTTTAAATATACAATAAATGATTGTTAACTAGAATTAACTAGTTCTATAGACCACTAGATCTTATTCCTTCCATCTAACGGTATTTTTATACCCATTAACCATCTCCTCACCACCTTTACCCGTTCCAGCCTCTGATAACCATCATTCTACTTTCTATTTTCATGAGTTCAGATTTTGGGTTTTTTTTTTAAGCTCATGCATGTAGGTGAGAACACAGGAAATTTGTCTTTCAGCATTTGGCTGCTTTCACATAATGTCCTCTAGTTACATCCATGTTGTTGCAAATGGCAGAATTTCATTCTTTTTATGATATTGTATTTATGAACCATATTTTCTTTATCACTCATCCTTCAGACACTTAGGTTAATGCTACAATATATCCTGGCTATTGTGAATAGTGCTGCAATAAACAGGGAGTACCAATATCTCCTTAACATACTGATTTCTTTTATCAGTCCCACAGTGGAATTGCTAGATCACAGGGTAGTTTTATGTTTAGTTTTTTAAGGAAACCCCACACTGTTCTCCGTGGTGGTCGTACTAATTTACATTCCCACCCACAGCGTGTCAGGGTTCCAGGGGATTCTACTTTAGACAGGAATTTCCTTGAAAAGATTCTTGAGTGTGGTGTTGTCTGAGCAGGCACTTGAAGTGAGGGAGTGAGACGTGAGGTTTTCTAGGGGAAGAGAATGCCAGGCAGGGGAAAGAACACACAAGTGCTCTGGAGACACTGGGTTGGGAGAGGAGCAGCTCAGCCCAGGGCAGACGCAGACTGATGGGATTGAACGTGGATCAATCTCTTTAAGAGACAACACAGACCTTGATGCACATGTGAATATTGAAAATAAGAAAATGCCAAAATTTAAAAAGCTGACAAATTGTACATATGCTACCAAAACAAGCACAAAAACTGACAAATCATGCAAACACCAAAGTCCAGTAATAACATTTTTATTTGTTAACTCCCTGACACACCTGTAAGATAGTTTTTGCCTATACTTTTGGTACATACTTTTGCTTCTTCATACATCTCTGATCGTATACAGTAGAAAGTCCATAGCTGACCACTTCCCAATATTGACCACCTCCACTGATCTATTTTTCATAGAATGGACACATACCACATGTATGTATCAGTATGGCAGGCCTAGTTTCTTATGTTGACCACCTCCATATGTTAACCAGTTTATTACAGTCCCTTGGGTGATCAGTTCTCAGAGGTTCAACTGTATTTTAATAGATATAATAGATAATTTGATCTTTCTTTTAGCCTGATTGAACAGTGACAGTTTATACAGTTCTTTTGGATTCACATTTCTCTTTGGGTAAGCCCTGTAATTTTCTAAGTCTCAAAATTGGAATATACTCTAGAAAATTTATTTTGCATGTGAGCTTTAAGATTTTTCCATAGACTAGCTTGTTTTATTCCTATGGCCAAACCCTTCTAAGGCTGGGGGCCATATTCATAACTAATTTGACTTCTGCCTCAGAGCTGCACATCATCATATTGCAGGGTGGATCATCTCGGAGGAGGACAAGCATTCACAAGCATTTTCTGGAAGCAATTTCTGTACTCAGACATACAGAAGTGACTGCACGCCCCATGTCTATACTCATTTACACAAATGACATAACCTTTGAGTCAGCTTCTCCCTATCCAGGTCCCCAAATGCCCATGGCCACTCCACTGCCCTCTGACAAGAAGGGAGATCGAACAGAGGGAAAACTGAAATGTAAAGAGACAATAGTCTTAACTTAAAATGTTATTCTTTTGCAAACTCCACAGAAATCTTATGACTGTATCCAAGCATTACTATCCGTGCAAGGGGCCTGAATCTTTAAGCTTTATTAACTCCATGGTAATTCACCTCTGTTGCAACTAGGAAGATATTTCTGCTCTATTGTTAGGTTGTTGAAGGAAAAGGAGATCCAAGAGCATCGGATTTGTTTGGGGGATTAACTGTAGCCACCAGGTCACAGCTGACACATTTCCATCTTGCGTAGTCATGCTGCCCCAACCTTGTGAAACCAGGCGATAAACACAGGGGATGAAAATTTTCCTGGAAGTGTGGTGGTAGTGGATTGAAGAGAGGTGGGATCGCGTCATTTCACAGGTAAATTACAAGTCATTTTAATACTGAGATATTTTAAAATTAAAGTATGCAGATGGAATGGGACTTTGTAAGATAAAACAAGCTTGCAGGAGAATTTTTTTTGTGGAGAGTCTCATTCTGGTGCCCTGGGCAGAGCATGGCACCACAGATGACAGCAACCTCAAAATCTTGGGTTTGAGCAATCCTCTTGCCTCAGTTTCTTCAGTAGCTGGGACTACCAGTGCCCACCACAAGGCCTGGCTAGTTTTTCTATTTTTTGTAGAGATGGGGGTCTTGATTTTTTTTTTTTCTGGCTGGTCTCAAACTCCCAAGCTCAAGCAATTCGCCTGCTTTGGCTTCCCAGAATGCTAAGATTACAGGTGTGAGCTACTTCACCCAACCAAGAAGAATTTGTCTTTTGCAGTGGCCTGCTTTAGGGCTATAACCACGGTCTCTTCTGAAGTTAGGTCTTACTCAGTAGGAGATGTACTTCAAGTAAAGGCTCTGTCAACTGTAGAGTGAAGAGGTTCATAAATTTGGGAAGGAAAACTTTATTTCTCATACACAGTTGCAGCCTTCAAGGAGGCCATTCTGCCAGGCTCGGAAGCAATTGCGTCAGAACTTGAGAGCGTGGCCTCTGAGGGGGAGGCAATGGGAACAGTAATTTGTGCCGCACGGGTGGCTGAATATGTATATTTAACAAGCCATATTTAATATGTATATTTAATGAGATTCATGAATATTTAGGACAGGAGAAACATGTGCATGTACAATTGAGCTTCATGCCCCTTCATGCGTCATGTATACAAAAAAAAATGCAGTGTTAGTATGATCAAGGGTGGAGTTTTGGTCCCCAGATGTCAAAACGTGAAGCAGAAGGCATGAAAATCCTTACTGTACACTGTACACTGGCCAGAAGCAGTCCGTGGTTGGTGGCCTCTTGCGAGGAAGGAATGCTGGTCAGCTGTAGTGCCCAATTCAAAAAAGGGAGGAGCAGCATTAGGCAGGTTGAGATTTTCCTCCTACCATGTAAATTGGTTCTTCTCTCTTTTGGCTCCTTATGAAAAACCTGCTTCTGATTACAAGATTGTTTCTGTTGCAGGGACACAGGAGAAAGAAATATGATCAGGAGTGGAGCAAGTCTTTTCAAAAGGCTGGTTCTGTTTAACACTTAGGAAGAAAGTCTAATTACAGTTAAAGAGGGAGGGGGTATAATGATGTGTGTCCAACCTCCCATCCTGTCATGGCTGGAAACTCATTTTTAAGGTGTTTTGGGGGTCCTCTTCACCAACAGGGGGTCTGCTCAGTTACTTGGGGGTCTAGGATTTATTTTTAGTTCACACATCCAATAATAAAGGAGAGCCCTCGTCTACCAGTGTGATACTCCTGACAACATTAAAGCTGATTATTTTTCTTCATAAATATCATTATTCACATATTTGAATGATGAGAACCAATCTAGCAGAGAGGCTGTGAGTACAGGTTTTGTCACCACACTGTCACTTGTACAAGACTCCACTAGTCATTTTCTGGGTAAATTAATTTCTGTGTCTTGGTTTTCTCTTCTGTAAAATGGGATCATAATATGATCTGTATGTAGACCATGCAGGTGTTATGGGCATGACTGACTTAGTTTTAATTGTGGAATAGTGCTTGGTACCGAATAAGTATTCATTGTATTTGATGTTGGCCAATGATTTTTAACATTTTTATTTTTAATTGGCAAATAATAGTTGTATATATTTATGGAGTACCATGTGATGTTTTGACATAAGTTAACATAGTGGAATGATTAAATCAGTCTAACAAAGCCATTCCCTCACATATTTATCACTATTTTTATGGGGAAAACATTTAAAATCTGCTCTTTCAGCAATTTTGTTTCTTTTTTTTTTCATTTTTTAAAAATAATTTTATTGAATCATAATTGTGTACATTGGTGCAATCATGGGGCACAATGTGCTGACTTCATATACAATCTGAAATATTTTGGTCATACTGTTAAACATAGCCTTCATGGCATTTTCTTAATCACTATATGAAGACATTGATATTCTACATTTTTTTTTCTTTTTTAATTGTTGGGGATTCATTGAGGGTACAAGAAACCATGTTACACTGGTTGCATTTGTTTGGAAAAGTCCCTCAATCGTGTTTTGCCCCCAAAAGGTGTGGCACACACCAAGACCCCAAGACCCCACCCCCCTTACTCCTTCCCTCTCTCTGCTCTTCCTTTCCCCACCCCTCCCTCATTCTTCCTCTCTCTGCTCTCCCCTTCCTTCACCCCATTTTTTCATTTTGTAAGAACTATCTTACCACAGGAACAACTCTCTCTCAGATAGGAGCACCATAGTTAAAAAGCAAAACA
>CAUYON010077852.1:0-33851 GCA_963573935.1 Arctocebus calabarensis | reverse complement strand
TCACAGCAACCTCACACTCTTGGGCTCAAGCGATTTTCTTGCCTCAGCCTCCTGAGTAGCTGGGACTACAGGCACCCGCCACAATGCCTGGCTATTTGTAGAGACAGGGTCTTGCTCTGGCTCAGGCTAGTCTCAAACCTGTGAGCTCAGGCAATCCACCTGCCTTGGCCTCTCAAGTGCTGGGATTATAAGTGTGAGCCACCACACCCAACGTCATATATGTGTTTCCAAAAGGATTCACATGGCTTTGACTAGAGCAGATCACAAAACAGGGAAAAGTGTTTTTTAAAAAGACATCTACATAGTACAGGGAAGAGGCAGAGAGTACAAGTAAACATACAGAGATTTTCATGAGAAGTAAACGTAAGTGAGACTGCCTTGGTTAGGAACCCATCTGTGAGTCACAGAAAACCTGGCCCAACACTGGCTTAGACAGAAAGCAATTTTTTCTCCATGTAGTGTGGAGCCCCAGCAGGCTCTGCCTACCAGCCTCTCTGGAGCAGCAGGCCCCCGTGCTCATGTGTTAACTTCTGTCCTGTGCCCACTGCCTCATGGTCCCCAGATAGCTGCTGCAGCTCCAGCTATCACACCTGAAGGAGGAGGAAGGGCTTTGCCAGCCCTCAGTCATCTTCACCCTGGGGCCCCTGTGATACTCCTATCTCACATCTTAGAGCCCAGCTCATGGATTCAGGGCTTGCTGAGGGCTGAAAAGCCTGGGACCTTGGCTCAGGCAAGACATATGGCTACCTTCAACAAAAAGGGTCCTGTTTGCAAAGCAGGCAATAGTTCCCTGAGCGTCTTAGAAGCTGATGTGTAAAGAGAAACTAAATGTGCCCAGTGGCTTTGAGTGGATGGAGCAAATTACTAAGATGCATCTGTCACTTGGATCACTAGGGAGGAGACACCGACCAAGACGTGCTGGGCATGTGCTGGTGTCCAAGGAGCAGGTTGGGGTCTGGAAACAGAAACGTGCATGGACAAAAGCAGGCCCATCAGGTCCCACCAGCACATGTGCTGGGATTGACCCCAGAAACGCACTAGCCAGCCCCAGACCCCACGGAGACAGCTGAGGGCATCTCTCCAGCCCTCCCCAGAAGTCCTGGTGGAGAAGGGGAGGCGGAGGGTGCAGGACCCACATGTCCTCCCACTCAGGCGTCCCACCCCGAGGGCACCTCCCACCTGGGCAGCTCCAGCAGGAAACCAGGTCTGCGGAGAGAACAGGACATTGGCTGCCAGTTGTAACCCTGGACACGGACAGGCAGTTTGTAGGAACAGAGGAATGCCCCCCCTGGGATGGGGGAGCTATGAGCTATCTTCCCAGGTGCCTCTGCCACTGGAAGGCACACCAGCCTCCAGAACACCCACCAAAGTGCACATGGAGCCTGGTTATGGGGTAGACAGTCACTAAGACCTGTGTGGTCACCATTTGTATCCCACAATCGGCAACAAAGTACTGAATTCACAGGTGACTATGGAAACATTGCTCTTACCTAAAGAGGGAGAAGGTGGTTAATAAATCAAGACAGAGGGCAGTGCCTGTGGCTCAGCGAGTAGGGCACCGACCCCATATACTGAGGGTGGTAGATTCAAACCCAACCCGAGCCAAACTGCAACAAAAAACAGCCAGGCATCGTGGCGGGCACCTGTAGTCCCAGCTACTTGGGAGGCTGAGGCAAGAGAATCGCCTAAGCCCAGGAGCTGGAGGTTGCTGTGAGCTGTGATGCAACAGCACTCTACTGAGGGCAATAAAGTGAGACTCTGTCTCTTAAAAAAAAAAAAAAATCAGGACAGAGCAGGGACGTCCAGTGTCCTGTCCAGAGCACCACGGTCCCCACAGTGCATGTCCCCCCACCTCCCTTGGCTGCAGGAAGCTGGTGGGCGGCAGCCTGCTGTGTGTAAGTCTACAGAGAGAAACCAGCTGGCTTTGATACCACAGTGCGACCCCGGCCCCTGGGCCGCTCTGGCCTCCCACAAACTCAGGAGGTAGAGTGCAGTGCTGGTACAGAGTCCCACCCAGAGCAGACCCCGCAGCCCCAGGGAGAGGTGGCTCTTCTGTCCTGGTCTTCTGAAGCCTGTGCTGAGGGCTGGGCCTGGGGCAGCAGTGTTAGAGGGGAAGCTGGTGGGACCTGGGAGCAGCCCTCCCAGAGCAGTCACACCAGCCACCCTGCTCCTTCATGGCTCTGGGGTCCCCTCCTGCCCCCACAGGCCGCCTGCTGTAGTCATGGGGCCTTTGCATTTTTAGAAGAAACTTGGGGTTCTCAGGTGGGAGTGGGATCCTCCGCTGAGCATCACTAGGTTTGGAGCTACTGGGACCTGCCCTGGACCCCGCAGGCTGGAGGCTATGGGCTGGGTAGGAGCCCGGGACAGCATGGACACCTTCCAGAAATGCGCCCTCTCCCGGAGGGTATGAAGTATCCCCCTGTGAGGCCATCCATGGACATTGGACTGTGGACAGAGAGGGGTCACCTGAGGTGTGCAGGGCTGGGAGCTGGTAGACCCCTTGGCACCACCCAGCAAGACATTCACTTCTACATGGACCTGCCTCCCAGGCGGGAGAGAAGCAGGAATCAGGGCCTCCTCCTAGGGCACACTCCAGGGTCATGGGGGAACCTGGATTCCCTGACACACCTGGCCTGCACAACAGGTCCCATCCGCTCCCCGCTCCATCCCCTGCCCGCTGCTTCAGAGGGGGAGCTGCAGACCCCCAGGGCTTCCTGACCTCAGATCTTCCAGACCTTCCTGCTGCCCAGGCTTTCACTCAATACTGCACCTCATTCCCATCCAGCTTCAGTTATCTGAAATAAATTTACCTTTAAATAAATCGTGTGATGTGCATTACAAGTCACAGTAATTATGATTAGGGGAGGTGCCAGACACCAACTCACAAATAAACCTGCATCTTCCCAGCAAGTGATCAAATGATGAATTGGCCACTGATGTTTCTACTCACTCCATCTAGAACACCATCTGCAGCACTCAAGTGTGTCCAAAGGCCCAGATTTCTCTCCAGGCCATTGTGACATGCTGGGGCAGGACCGGCTGGTCGGGGGAGTGAGTCCAGCAGAGACCCCTTCAGCTCATCTACTTGTTCCAAAGGACAGTAAAGGAAGACTGAGAGAGTCCACACCTGGTAGCTGTCACCTGAACCATGTGTGCTCCCTGTCCATTTCCTGGGATCTGTTCAAATGCCTCGATCACAAGTTACTCGGTGCTGCTTTATATGAAAAGGAAACCAGTTGAGGAGACAGTAAATGGTAATTATCAATTGAAGTAATTAAGAAAATTGACTAACAAACCAAAATGTTCTTCCTGAAAGGATTTAAAAGGATATTTCTAATAAGCACTGCACTTTAAATTGAAAAAAAAAAGTTGAGAGAAATGAGCTGTTTTCTCAAATATGAGTAAAGAGAGGGACAGAGGGAGACAGAGGCCAGCTTCTCCAGAAGCGCAGCCCTGGAAACCTGCGGGAAACGCAGCTCCTCGGCCACTTCCCCTGGTTCAGGGGGAGCCTGAACTTCCAGGTGGGGGGACCTCTGGCAGATTCCAAGGCTCTGCGGGCACCACGAGAGCCCCAGGTCTGGTGGGCCCAAAGGGAGGCAGCCCAGCCCTGGTGGCTTCGGGTAGGACAGCTGTCCCAGGTTGTCCACCTGCGGGTCCCAGGGGTGCTAATGAGGCTGCAGGGCTGGTGCTGTCCACGCCTCTCCTCTTTGGAGCCAGGCAGGAGCTCATAAGGAGCAGAGGGTGCCCCCCCAACGGCGTCTGCCATGCTGTGTCCGCAGAACATGAGGGATGAGCTCTGGACAGAGTAGAATCAGGCCAGGGGGTCCTCTCACAAAGGGCTGCCCATCAACACCTGTGTTTATGCCATGTTTATGTCTGAAATTGAAATCTATAGACTGAATTCCAGACGTTGGAAGCTGCACCCCACTTTGTTGAGATCCCGCAAGTGGTCAGAGAAAGGCCACCGAGGAATGGGCACCAACCCCCCTGGGGACAAGAGAAGGCCCAGATCAAACAGGACCTTTTCAAACATCTTTTCCTTCCAAACTAACTTAGAAATCTAAGCCATTTATAACTAACAAATTAGCAAGTATATAAAATAACATCATAATTACAGAACTAGTTAAGGACTGCAAATACCACAAAAGTCACTTTTCCCTTGAAACTGATAAATTGATTGTAAAAGGTGGTAACACCAGGACACTCTGGGAAGAGAGAAGTCAGCCAGGCTTCTGGGGAACGTGGACTGGTTTAAAGTCAGGAGGATTCAGTCCGCACACAGTCAGCACACAGCAGTGTTCGCAAAGCGCCATGAGGAGCCCTCCTGAGCAGTGAGCTTCCCACACGCAGCAAGGTCCTGCTGTGAGGCCGCGGAGGACAGGGCTGACCAGACGTGCAGGGTGGCTCCCGCTGTGGGGGGCCAGGGCATAGGGCATGTGGTCCTGGGCCCCCATCACACATCATGCATCAGACACATTTCAGACAATTTAAAAGTTTAAGTGAAAGGAAATAAGAGTGTAAAATTCTAGAAATAAATATGTGTATATTTCTATGTACTTCACATGGACGATATATTTTTAAGCATGTCACCAAATGCAGAAACTCAAAAAAATCAATCTGTTGGATGTGATTAAAAATGACAAGCTACAGCACGTGGGGAGATGCGATAATAAAAGTCAGGGGCAAATGGCAAAACTGGGAACAGCACTCTCAGGCCAAACGGCAAGGAGAAAGCCCCAGTGCCCTCCTGCTGTCTCCTGAACACAGTGGGAAATGAACACAAAAAGCCCAGCAAGCTCACAAAAAATGTTAAGAAACATGCAATTGGGCACTAAGATTAGCAAATGCTCGTCCCCGCCACACATGACTCCAACAGCAGGAACTCAAACAGAGCAAGGGACACCCATCCCCAACTCCCACCCAGGGCCCAAGGGAGCTGAAATCCTACCCTCACAGTGAGGGGTCAGACCGTCATCTCTGACCACCTACCTCCAAGTGAGGGGACAGACGGTCCATCTCTACCACCCACCCCACAGTGAGGGGACAGACGGTCCATCTCTGACCATAAGACCCAGCCAGGGGCAGAGCATCCAGAACAAGCTCAAACCCGACCTGGGAAAGTTCGCTGGAGGACGATTACCAAGTGGGAGGCTCTGAGCGCCCCGCCCAGGAGGCCACCTGGATAGGGAGCAAGAGGGGCACTCACGCCCCCTTCCCGCCAGGGACAAGCAGTGCTGTAGAGATTTGTAGGAGATGACTTCAGAATACTTTCTCATGGAAAAAGTTGTCAAAGCATTGTAAAACATGTTATTTTTTGCTATCACATGTCTGAAAAAGTATAGATAGAACATATATGTACAGATTTTTTATTTTATCTGGGTGGTAACGCACACAAATCATGCTTCTTATTGTCACTTTTTATCTGTCTGACAACAGAACAACATTTTTATGGTTACCATATTCCCATACACTAAAAAATGATAATAATAAAAAAAATTATCAAATTTTTACTTAACTTCCCTCTAGAATGATGGTATCACAGAAAACGTGTTGTAGATGTCATGATCCAGAAACAGGCTATGGCTTGCTGGAAAGCACAGCCTTCTGCCAACTCCACCAGCTTCTCATCGAGAGCTCCGCTCCATCACTGCTCTGAGACGTCTCCTGGGTGAAAAGAAAAGAGACACCTTGACGGGTTGAAAAGTTACCTTGAAATTCAAGTGCGAAGCGTAACTTATAAAATCCCTAGGAACCAGAGCCCAGACACTTAGTTTGTTCACTTTTATTATCTGGAGTCCTAGAGTCTTTGAGGAGTGATTCTCAAAGAACTTTGAGTCCAGACTTTGAGAAGTGATTCTCAAAGAACCTTCCAGAGTCCTGGCCCTCAGAGGCGACTTCTAAGTGCACTCCAGTGGAGGAGCAACCACGTGGCGTGTCCGGCCAGGGACTCTCCGTCCCCCTCGTCAGGAAGCCGGCCACACTATAAATAACCCAGACCTCCCTGTCTTTGCAATTCCATAATTTCTCTTTCTTTACCCCTAGGGCTGAACACTCCTTCTACAAATAGCAGCAAGAACCAGGTGAAGTGTTCTCAGAGTCTCCAGACCGTGTCCAGACTCCTCGACCACAGATAAGATGAATAATTCCATGCACAGGCGACGTGGGCACAGCCTTGATTTGTTAGCTCTGCGGCTCCAGAGAAACCCAAGCGCAATTGCCAACAGGCTTCACTGAAATGAAAACATCATTTTTCCTTCCGTCCATCTCAGGGAAGTCTGAAACTGCCTCTGATAATTAATCCGCTGAGAGAAATCAATACTACAACTGGTTGAAGACGAAGCAACCCACAGCAAAATAAACTTTGGAGGATGCTCCAGCGTTTCTGTGAGCTCAGTGTCTGCAGATGTGGGGTCTAAATAAATGCTGCTTTCTCTCCAAGAGGGAACTCGCCCCAAAAGTCAATTTCCCTGAACATTTTACGGGGGAGGACACTTTCGTTATAAATACAGTCTTTGTTCTTCAAATGCGGACTGGTTGGTTTTCTTTTTCCCACCAGAACAGCAAATGAGTCTACACTGTGATAGCTGGAAATAGATGGAAAGAGAGTTCCATATGCCAATGAGGCGTGACCCAGAAGAGCATAAGGTTGTCCTCGGGGCCACTTGCACAGCCAGGGTGGATTGGGGGAGGGGGGTGTTTGTTGTAGGTTTAGGTTTTTGTTTTAATGAATGTTTTTTTTTTTTTAGAAAGCCAAGTTGAACCAGCAGCATAAACTGGTGATGATTATATGTTAGCCTGTTGCTCATTATAAAGGGTTGGAATTTCACAGGGTAAAGAAGTGCATGGAGCCAGCACTGGGCCACGTTCATGGGGAAATGAAGCTTGAACCAGAGTAAGTGAACCCAAGAATGCAGATCCTTGCCGACCATCACGTTTCATGAGATGTTTCATGTTCTGGCAAATGGCCCTCACTCTGCAGCCCTTTGGGCCGCCCATGTCTACCTTACTGTGGTCAGTCGGCCTGCTCAGTGAGCTGTGGGCACAGGGAGAGGACAGGAGCTGTGATATGTGGGCCTATCCCACTCTCTCTGCACCTTGCCATGTTTCTTTGCCAATTCTTACGACATCTCTGTAGCAAAGATGCATCAGGCTGCCGGGCTCTGAACCCAGCTGTGCCTCCTGATGGCTGGGCAGCCCTGAACAAGCTACCTGACCTCTGTGTGCCTCGGTTTCCTCTTCCATGAGGACAGCCCATCTCTCATAAAGTAGCCTCCAAAATTAAGGAGCACTGTGTGGCCTGCCAGGGCCCAGAACAGTGCGCATGTCTCCTGGAGACGGAAATGTTAGTTATTCCCACCACTGTCCCAGAACTGACTTGAGTTTATGCAGAAGGATGGGGCAAAAGGAAACTTGGCCGTGGCGTTCAGATTCTGCGTGTCTTACCACTCGCATTGCTTCCAGAGTGCACAGGCCTGCTCTGAAAATAGCTTGTGAAACAGGTGAGCCCTGGAATCTTTCCAGAACAGACGGTCCTTCTGAGCAACGGTGAGAGCCCTGCTTCCACCTTGTATTCTGGTTCATTCCTTCTGAAAGAACAATTCCAAGTCAGCTGACTATTCAAATCAGGTTTGTTTGTTTGTTTTGTTTTGTTTTACAAAGTGAACACATTCATTAAATTAAAAATGGGGGAGAAGACCAAGAAAACACAGAAGGGCTGTGCTGGGTGCAGGGACTGCAGAGAAAGAAGAGGCACAGCCATCACCAGGGCGGACGCCGCAGACCCTGCGTCCTCTCCCTGGCCTGGGCCTGGCCATCGGCGCCACAGCCTGCATCAGTGAGTGCAGCCAGACAACCATGGGCCTCGTGAGCCACAAATCAAATGCAGCTCTGAGCCGACGGTCTATTCCGTTGACTCTTGAAAAACAGCAGCAGAAAGTGAAATTCACCTCTGTTGAGGAAAAAGGACAGACAGACAAGCTTGTTTATGGAGAATTTTTTATCCTCTGTGGCCAAATACATCTGCACAAGTGACACATCCCTGAGGTCTCCACCGGGGGTTTCCTCGGGGTGGGGGTCTGCCATGAAGTTTTTAACCCATGCTCCCAATGTCTCTCATCAAAAACCATGGTTTCTGAGTTCCATGTTTGCATTTTGCAAGAGGCACCAGCTGCAGCAGATGCCGGGCAGAGGTGAGGCTGACCGCACAGGACCCCGGGCTCTGTAGTCAACACAGCCCCCCTTCATACAGGGCTGCCGGGGCGCACATTCCCCCGCTCACAGCAAAGGGCTTGGTCCAGAACCGACGTGCAGAAAGTCTGTCTGAGACTCTGCCAGCGCCTCCTCCTCTCCACACACAGAAGTTTTCCCTGGAGTTCAAAACAGATTGAAGTGATCTGGGGTCTCCCCCTGGGGACCTCAAAGCCTTTTCTTAGCAGAGGCTAGTTTTTTGCTATTGATCTGTTTGTTTTCTCCCTGCTCACCTGCACCCTCGGTGCCCCAGCTGTTCATTACGCACCCCCAGCAGTCTCCAGTTATAACCACCACCTTGACAAACACTTTGACCTCCAGGCAGAGCGTCCCTAGGCACTGCCACCCTGTGCCCTCAGCCTCTCCAGCCCCTTGGAAGTGTCCTTGGAGCAGGGAGCAGAGGGAAAAAAGGGCTGGAGGAGGCCGCACTAGGTGCCAGAGGGTGTCTCCAGGCTCCCGCCTAGCTGCTGCAGCCTGAAAGGACCGGGCTTTGCCGCAACACCACCAGCGTAGGAGGAAGGAGGCCGAGAAGGGCTGACAAGGAGTGGACCAGCCATCTGGGGCAGGGAACCCATCCAGATGCCCCTAACGCACAGGCCAGGGTCCTCAGAGCTGCCAAGGGGAGCACAAACTAGGAAGAAAGCCTGGGCAAATTGTCCAGAGTGGCCTGGCCACAGGGTGGACCCCAGGGTATAAGGAATGAACCCTGCAAAGAAGCAGGGCCAGGCCACCCGTCTGTGTCCCTGTCCTCAGCTCCCACATGCCCCTGAACCCGCCCCAGCCCTGGAGAGGTGCCACCTCCCTCACACACTAACACATGCCTCTTCCTTTGTGCCTGCAGCCGACACTGACTAGGGGCCTGGGCCAGAGGACCAGCCTGGAGAGCGAGTGGGCCAGAGTTGATGGATGTGGGCCGCTCCAGAGCTGTCGCAATTACCAACGTGCGAAGGCTGTTATTCTCCCGCTACAAGTGGCAGTCATGTCTGAGTGGCCCGGTTTGCGAGGCTTTGGCCTGCCTTGTCCACTTAAAAGATCATTAATCACCAGCCAAGTTTATAAATCGAGGGGGCTGACTCGCTGCGCGCAATGATGAGGTCGGAGCGCCCAGAAGTACTTAGCCAATTCCCAGAGCCGCCTCAGCCCCTTCTCTCCGCCCCCGGCAGCCAGGCCATCCATCATCGCGCCCACTGAGGCCGAGTGACGCTGACAGAGGACGCCTGGAAGCCAAACAATGTGATCCGCTAAGACTCGGGGCCGGGAGCTCTTTAAAATTTCCAACCAGTTCCTTAGCCTTTTGTGTTAACAAAACCTATTCATTTCAGGATTTGGCAGTTCAAATTATTTCAGACAAGACCCTGAGACAAATGGTTATATGATAGAGTCACACGGGTGCCAGCGGCGGCAGCGGGAAAACGGATACTGCCCATTGGGGATGAGAAGACGGTGCCTGAGCGGAGGCCTGTACCCCACTCCTACGTCCCTGGTAGCTCCGAGAACTGGGGGGCCTCCCCACGCCCGACATGAACGTGTCTCCAGAACATGCATATTTGGGTGTGGAGAGAGTGCAGGGCACAGGGCGTTGACATGCCCGTGACAGACCGTGTGAAACCCGTGAGGAGCTACCTCCTTCCTGCTGTGCGCTGTCTGCTAAGTCGCATTTCATGTTCAAACAGGGCGCCGTTTTCTTTTCAATTACTCCTTGCGAAGAGAAAACCCAAGTCACCCCCATCCAAAGACAGTGTGAGAGGACACAGGAGGATGCGAGGCGGGGAGGCTGTGTTTGAAGCACCAGAGTGACACTCGGGGATGGCTGTCCATGAGGCGCATAGCGAGGGGACCGCATGGGGAGACAGCTGGGCGTGGGGAGGGACAGAGGGCCAGCAGGGCTTCTTTAAGAGCTTTGGGAATGCATCATCGTGAGGACTGATGGGGGCCCCAGGACAAGTGCTTGGGCCACAGGGACACCGATTCCAAACTTGTCCTTACTGACCCTGAGTAGGGGCCCCAGGAGGGTTTTCGGCAATGCTCCAAGGGACCATCAGGAAACTGTCCCTTCAGAGGGCGACTTGTGTATGTTTGATCTCTCCTGGCCCTGAGTGCACAGAAGCTGCAGTGCGTCTGTGAAGGGACAAGCCGAGTGAACGTGCCGCGTGGTGTGCGCTCACCTCAAGGACGCTCTGTCCGGCGGAGAGAGTGCCGGCGCCCACGGCCACCCCAGAGAGTGACCGTCGCTCTCCCTGACACCTCCGTCCTCTTTTCTCGGGAACTAAATGGAAATACAGCTAGGTTTTATTACTTATTAATTTTGTTACTTTTTCTTCCTGGAAAAACAGGCGTGAAAATATGATCTTGGCGTCCTGGTCTAGGAATATTCACAGCCCGAGTCCTCCGACCTTTCAGGCTGGAGCAGCCAGGTGGGGAGGACTCTGCACCGGTGCGGCCTCCTCCAGCCCTTCCTCCCTCCACTGTTCCCAGGACACTTCCAAGGGGCTGGAGGGTTCGAGGGCGCAGGATGGCAGTGCCTGGGGACACTCTGCTTGGAGGTGAGGACCCATGTGACCCTAGACCGTGGAGCCCTGGGTGCCAGCCCCACCAGGCTCGTGTCCCCCAAGCAGTCCCATCTGTCATCGGGAGGGGAGCGCCCAGGGGACAGGGACCAGGTCTCTGCACCCAACACTGCTGCTTCAGGGGGATCCTCTCTGATGGGACAGGGTCCCTACTCCCCAGCCAGACAAACACCTCCTTCCTGGCACCTCCTTCCCGGGCGCCTCTGTCAAGAAAGGAGCAGCGTGACTCCCAGACTGCTGGACTTAGCAGCAGTGCTTTTCCCCAGCACACCTGGCACAGAGCCCTTTCTGTCACTTCTCTGAGGCAAGCTTCAGGATCGCCAACCTCCTCAGGGCACTGAGCCCCCCACAGCTGTCCCGTCCAGCTGAGACCCGCTCCCCTGGCCAACAGTGACCTACTCTGAGCTTCTTATGTTAAAAGAACATCTTACAGCCTTATAATGAACCTTGAGTTATTAAGCAATTAAATTAATTCCTTCTTTTCCCCAGAAGTCATGTAGACTGTGCCATGCCTGGGTCACGTGGGGCCAACTGGTCCCCTCCCCAGCTCTGACCTGCCTGTGGCAGGCTGTCACCGAGTGGTCCCTGGGGCTACCTGCTTCCCATTCTCTCCACCTGCAGCAACTCACTCCCCACCCTGAGATGCCCTTGGTATGGGGCCAGATCTGCTAATTCAAGTGTGAATTTAGAGGAATCAGAAACATAAGTGTCACCTATGCTGATATGGTGTTACCATTAGCAAATATAATCAGTCCCCTTTGTGCTCAGGTAGAGAAATATCTGTGTATGAATGCTAAGTATCTGTGGTTGTATGTTTTTATTGTTCATTTTTTTGTAGCATAATAAATCATCACAAGCACAGCAACTGATGAAGATTTGCATTTCTTATCTCTGGGGTCCTGCAGGGCTACAGTGGCTAGGCTCACTAGGGGTGTCGATGGAATTCATCTCCTCCCACTGTGCCCCCCTGGGGTCACTTGCTGGGCCCACAAGAGTGTCTCCAGGCTGCTGAGACAGAGTCCTGTGTAACTAAGCATAGCCACAGGGACATCCTTTCTCCTTGGCACCCTCTCCCTGCTGTTGGGGTTCGGGGGGGGGTGCGCCCAGGAGGCAGGGGTCCTGGGCCACGGGACGCCGTCTGCCACTGCAAAATGAGCTGTTTCCCGGCAATCGATTGCCCCCACACGCTGGAGGACAGGCCTGCTGCAGCAATGGGGTTACCAGGACCTGCTTCCTCTGCACATCGGCCGGAGGGCACAGCCTGTTCTGGAAGCAGACTGATGCCCTAGTTGGGCCATGGCAGACGGACCCTGCTCCCATCACTGTCTCTTCCCACCACTTGATAAAAACCAATGGATCCCTGGCACTTGGCATAGAGCTGAGGACAACTCCAAGACGAGGCGGAGTGCATTGTTCTCAGGCTTTTTCTCTATAACTGATACAAGACCATGTACTGAGTGTTTACCAGCTGTTTCATTTCTAGTTAATAAAATAGAAACGTGTCCCCCCACAGAGCCCACCCCACTGTGCTCTGGTAGAAGAAGGACGCGTTCCCCTCACCCCACACACACCTTGCTATTTCTCGGACGTGCTCTCAGAAGCCCAAACATGAGAGGTCTGCCCCTCGGCCTCTTGCACCTGACCCTCCCTGGGCGGCTGATGGGGACAGACTGGGTCTGACCACAGCTGCTGGGCCAGGTGCATCCCCTGACCTCACAGCACCCTCCAAGTGCCCTCCGGCCTCCAGTGGGGTCTGAGATCCGTGGGTGGCCTGTTGGCACAGTGAGAAGGTGACGGTGTCAGGGCTCATTGCTCTTCCACACTATGTCGTTTCATCTAGAAAGCAAATAGTAAAAGTTAAAAGTTCAATGAATGACCCATTTCCAATTTAAAATACAAAATCAATAATTCTCCTATTCAAAAATAATAACCAGTTAGAAAGGAACAGGAAGAGGAAATTCTAAAAATTCAATAGATGAACTTAAGAAAAATACAGAAACTATTTTTTAAGAAACAGTGAAATATTATGTAAAGACATTTGAATAAATTTCCATCACTCCTGTTTTAACTAAAAAGACTCAGCTGAAAAAGTTGTGAATTCTATTCAAACTTATCAATATTTTCTATGAATTCCCAATTTCTTTTTTTATTATTTTTTATTATTATTAAATCATAGCTGTGTACATTAGTGCAATTGTGGGGTACAATGTGCTGGCTTCATATACAATCTGAAACATTTTCATCAAACTGTTTAACATAGCCTTCATGGCACTTGCCTAGTATTGTATGAAGACATTTCTATTCTGCATTTAGTAAGTTTCATCTGTACCCTTCTAAGATGTACCGTAGATGTGATCCCACCAATTACCCTCCCTCCACCCATCCTGCTCCTTCCCCTCCCTTCCCATGCCCCTTTCCCCATATTCTTGTGCTATAATTGAGTTGTAGCCTTCATATGTAACCTATAAATTAGCTTTATAATAGGGCTGAGTACATTGGATATTTTTTCTTCCATTCTTGAGATACTTTGCTAAGAAGAATATGTTCCCACTTCATCCATGTAAACATGAAAGAGATAAAGTCTCCATCTTTCTTTAAGACTAAATAATATTCCATGGTATACATGTACCACAATTTATTAATCCATTCATGGATCGATGGGCACTTGGGCTTCTTCCACGACTTAGCAATTATGAATTGGGCTGCAATAAACATTCTGGTACAGATATCTGTGTTATAATGTGGTTTTTGGTCTTCTGGGTATATGTCTAGTAAAGGAATTATAGGATCAAATGGCAGGTCTATTTTTAGATCTCTAAGTATTCTCCAAACATCCTTCCAAAAGGAACATATTAGTTTGCATTCCCACCAGCAATGTAGAAGTGTTCCCTTTTCTCCACATCCATGCCAGCATCTCTTGTTTTGGAATTTCGTACATGGATGGAGCTGGAACATATTCTTCTTAGCAAAGTATCTCAAGAATAGAAGAAAAAGTATCCAATGTACTCAGCTCTACTTTGAAGCTAATTTATAGCTTTCATATGAAGGCTATAACCCAATTATAGCATACGAATATGGAGAAAGGGGCATGGGAGGGGAGGGGAGCGGGGAGGCTAGGTGGAGGGATGGTAATTGGTGGGATCACATCTACGGTGCATCTTAGAAGGGTACAGGTGAAACTTACCAAATGCAGAATACAAATGTCTTCATACAATAACTAGGAAAGTGCCGTGAAGGCTATGTAAACAGTTTGATGAAAATGTTTCAGATTGTATATGAAGCCAGCACATTGTACCCCATGATTGCACTAATGTACACAGCTATGATTTAATAAAAAAAAAAAAAAAGAGAGAGAGAGGTGACATCTAAGGAATTCCTGGTTTAGTGGAGGTCTGCTCCTTTTGCCTTAATAGCACCCAGATACTGTTTTTGGAGAGCAACCTTGACATCAAAATCAGTCTTGCAGGTCTGGAGACAAGCATGTTACCCAGGCCCAGGGGATCATCATGTGTCCCTGGGGATGCTGTTGCTTCAGAGATGATCAGGTGACAAAGGTCATGCAAAGTCACTTCACCCTGTTGAGACTTTGACTCCTGGATTTTCCAAATTATTGGAAGTAATCCATGATCTACCAGAGACCGGTACATGGGGGACCTGCCCAAGACCAAAGGCAACAGAGTGGGAAGCAGGGCCCGAGAAGAGACCGAGTCAGAACCCTAATCACGCTGTGTGATTCCCCAAATCTGATTATACTGATGTCAGGTGCACGCAGGGATTTTTGAGATACTTGAATTAAACCTCCCTCACTGTTTTCCCCCTCACATCAGTTGAAGCTGGGATTCATCCATCCCTTGCAACCAAAACAGGTCCTGACTAAGGGCGGCTAAGGATTTCATTGTCTTCAGCTGACCTCTTAGAGGGACTGTATCCATCTGCTCTGTCTACGAGACCCTGAATTAGAGTCAGACCCATCTCAGTTGGGCTCTCAGTTCATAACTTACCAGATTTAAGGTCCTGAGTCCTCGGTTATCTCACTTCTCAACGGGTAATAATGTCAGAGCCTTCATTTTTTTTTCTTTGCCCCCAAACTTTATTTTTTTCCCTTTTCTTCCACCTTATTTCATATTTCCAGCACAATAATGTCTCCTTTAATTTAAACTAAAAACCATAGAGGGTTCCTGAAAGGGTGGCAGCAAAGGAAAGACGGGGTCAGAGACTGAGGGACAGGCAGTGTGGGGAATCAGCGAACCGTCTTGACTGGGCTCTGGAAGTTGCTGGCGGCTGGGAGCTGCAGCTCATAGGCCATTGGATGGATCTTAAAATCATAGAGCCTGGGCCCCCAAACCGGTTGGCAGGTCACTTGGGTCGGTACTCGGGATGCACTATGAAGAGCATGCGAGGGAAACCAGGGCCAAAGTAGGCACTGTCCGCGTGATGGTACCTCGAAGACTTGGGTGTGTACACGTCCATGCACTTGGGGCAGTAGAGCTTCACCATGGCCTCTCCAGGGATGTCCGAAAGGCCGATGGGAAGCATTGGCTGGTTCTCACAGTACCCTTGGGGACAGTAGCCAAAGTCTCCCTGCTGGTCCTTTTCCAACATCTGGGCGATGCCACGGTTGGTGAGGATATAGCGGGCGTGGATCAATCCATAAAGCATCTCAGCTGCCTGTTCAATCAAGTCTCTGGTTGGGCTTGTCTTTAAGCTCTTCATCAGGCTCCGGGGCCAAGATCATGTCTAGAGCTTATCAATAGAGAGGCACCTGCTCATGGAGTCCCGTAAGATTATATTTGTCCTGGATAGTCTTCATCTACTTCACAGAAGAATTCATTGCCATGGAGCCCACAGAACCAGGAAAGCCAGGACACCTCCTCTGAGCTGCTCATCTTCATCTTCACGTCAGCAGCAGGCCCAGGACCGGGACTGGGGTGGGGGGGGGGGAGGGAATTGCTACTTCCAAGGCACAGGTGCAAGTGCTGGGGCGTAGACCTCGGACCTCACTGGGGCAGGCGAAGTGGGGTGGGGGAGTCCTTTTTTTTGTTTTTTTGTAAGGTTTGCTGCAAAATGCAATGAGCTCATGATGGACCCTGCTTGGCATGGTGCCTGGCACGTGGTATGCGCTCAGTGCACGGCAGGCTTTGTGATTACGATGATAACGGTCATTATCGCAATCATCTTCATAAACATCCCGAACCCTCTCTTGGCTCCATGCCCTCTCCCCTCCATAACTGCCCTGTGTCCCTGCTCCCTTTCAGGACAAAACTCTTTTTGAAAGAGGATGTCTGCTCTCCACTTTGCACTTTCTTTTACTTTCTGTGCCCTGATTTCCACCCGTTCCAATCAGGCTGTGTTCCCATTATGCTATGGAAATTGCTATTGTCAAGATGGCCTCTAAAGTCCCCATGCCAAAAACAATGATTAAATTCCCTCTCATTTTCCTCAGCCCCTCGGTAGTGTTTATCACAGTGGTCACAGTTTCGTCTTGAAGCATTTTCCTCACGTAAAACTGCACACCTGGCTTTTCGTCTACCCCCATCTGTCTCCATCTTTGGTGCCCCTTCTTCCCCTTCCCGAGTACCTCTGTCTCCACTCATCCCCTGGGTCAGCTCATTGAGTTCGCATCTAGGAAATCCACTTATCCATCACCGGTTTTGAAATGCATGCCTCTAGTTACACTCCCTCCCGAGATCTAGATCTCTCCATCTAACCGGCCACACGACAACGTCACTTTGGTGTCTAACTGTGCCCTTATTAAACAAGCGTCATGAACAAAATTGATGCGTTCATGTCATCCCCACTCTCCTTCCCGGAAACATGTTCCACAAGGTCTGTGCTGTTCTTATTTTCTCAGACCAATGCCCTAGATGTCATCTTTGAGGCCTCTCTTTCCTGGTCACCCTCCAGCAGGTACTGTAGGCTCTAATTTCCAATTTATTCTGACTCTGATCCCACTGCATCTCCTGAAGCCTTTCCAGCTGAGTCAAAGCACGGGCCTGCCATTGCAAAAGCTTCCCACTCATCCCCACCCCTCCCACTGCTAGCCCAGCTCACCCCTCTGCCACCTCAAAACCTCCAGAGGCTTCCCACTGCACCTGTGATAAAGCCCAAACTTCTTAAAAATGCCCCATAGCATGTATGTTTTGTGTGACATTGGCCTGTCCTTGACCACCACTTGCAGACTCCTACCTGTCTCCTCTCTGCATCCTAGCCCCAGGCCATGTCCTTCAGGAACCCTCACAGCATTCCTCACTGCTTCCTGATCAGCAGTGGCTTCTCATCACTTAGTTCTTTGCTCTACTTTTACCTCCCCAAAGATGCCTCTCCTGATTGTGCCACCCAAAGAAGTCTCTTTTCCACTCTATTCACTGTCTGGTAATCCACCCTATTGTCTTTATTTATGTTCACTTATTTGTTGTCTGCCTTTTCTGGTTGGGTGTACTGGTCAAAGAAACACAGGTGAAAGACTTACAGGGGTTAAAATTCAACAAGCAAGGACTGGTCCAATTTAACAGTCAAAAGTAGGGGAATGTGGCTGGACACAGTGACTCACACCTGTAATCCTAGGACTCTGGGAGGCCAAGGCATGTAGATTACCTGAGCTCATAAGTTGGAGACCAGCCTGAGACAGAGCAAGACCCTCTCTCTAAAAGTAGCTGGGCATTGTGGCAGGTGGCTGCAGTCCCAGCTATTTGGGAGGTAGAAGCAAGAGAATCACTTAAGCCCAAGAGTTTGAGGTTGCTGTGAGCTATGATGCCTCAGCACTCTACCAAGGGTGAGAGGGTGCAACTCTATCACACACAAACACAAAAGAAAAACCAGCAAAGCAATTTCTGGCTTCTCCCTACTCAATACTTTGGAGAGTCCACTGCCTCTTGTCTCAGCTTATTCTGAAAACCTGCAGTTGGGGAACATATTTCCAAATGATGAGATCCCCCGATGAGGAAGCTGTCTCTATTGTACAATGTTGCCTCTATTAAAAAGAAATAATATTTAAATACTTGGCATTCAAACTTCTCAATAAGCTAACTTACCATGAGATAAGGGTAAGGGAGACAGAAATGATTCCTAAATAATTTTATTCTCTATGTGGCATCAGCTGAAGAACCAGTGGTCATTCCTGAAAATCTGCTACATAATTGATTGTAATCCCATAAACGACGTGGTAGCCCTAATAGGAGAAATGAGCAACGTGAGTGCAGAATAATTAGCTGCATAAACATCAGAATCGATACCTGCGTTGAGTCCCTGGGGAACTGCAAATCAATAGGGTAAACCAGCTCAAAGCCAAACTCTTCCAAGATTGAGTAAATCTCCAACAATAGAAAGACTCATCTGTGAAACTAGAAATAAACCAGGACACACTTCAATATACTATGTTATTAATTTGTTATTTTAGAAGTCCTTGAAATATTAAATGTCTGGGGGAGGGTCTGCTTTTACTGGCGGGGCAACATTTCTCTAAACTCGGTTTAACGGGACTTTATCCATTGCTGTTATTACCTGATTAATTCAACCTGATTCTAATCGCACCTAATCTCTGCCAAGCCCTCAGGCATGTGCAGTATTCAGATGATTTTATATTAATTTTTAATCAGTATATATGGCTTTATAAGTGTAAAACCTCATTCATGGACATCGTTTTCTGCAAAAAAAAAAAAGATTGGCAGCTCCTCAAGATGTTATGTCACTCACTCTGGGAGGCCAAGGCATGTAGATTGCCTGAGCTCACAAGTTTGAGACCAGCCTGAGCCAGAGCAAGACCCTGTCTCTGAAAATAGCTGGGCATTGTGGCAGGTGCCTGCAGTCCCAGCTATTTGGGAGGCAGAGGCAACTCTTCAAAATGTTAGGTCACACTCCTTTATCCCCCATCCTCTGTTCTGCTGAGACTTGTCTATAGGTAGCCAAGGTCAAATGTGAAGCACTTGGTTGGCTCCAGGGACTAAGGCAAGATCCTTGTACAGAACCTGTCACCACAGAGGCCCCATAGTGGGCATAGATAGCCAGGGGGGTTGATGCAGAAACACCCAATTCAATGGCTAGATCTGGAGCACACACACCTGACTGTGTGGGCTGGTTCTTCACTGCTTTTCCAGGTTTATTCTCCACCCTTTCTGCCTTGTACTGTGCCTTCTGAGACTGAACTCTACAGACTCCTCAGCTTTGGGGTGCCCTCCACTTCTGGTCAATAGAATTCCCCAGCAGGAGCTGGGAGGACAGAGTGGGAGGCCATAGTGAGAGGCCCTCTTGCTCAGTTCTTGATGGACTTCCCTTCCAAAGCCGCAGCCCTCACTTACGTCAATCAGCCATCCTTCTCTATACCGTCCTGTGCCAGGAACAGTAACGATCCCCACTCCTAGTCCCCATCATGTCTCTCTGACCTCTGCCACACTCCCCCCCTTACACTTTCCTCCATTACCTCAACTGGGTTTCTTCAGGCACCTCTGGAATCCTCAACACCCTCATGTGAACAATGAGGAGTGTGCTAACTCACTAAGCAAAACTGTGCGAGTTCCCAAAATGCACACGACAACATTCTAGATATTTGTAGGGTACAAAATCAATTAAACACTCTATCTTCTCTGACACCATGTAGCTGTCCTCTTTACAATGCATCGTAATATACTTTACTTTTACTGATTCATTATCTGCCTCCTTCACTAGACTAGGAACACCTCGAGGGCTAGAGCCATGTCTGTTTTACTCAATATATAGCCAGCACCTGGCCAGTACCTGACTGAGAGCTTGTTTATAGTTATGAAAGTGCTGGGAGAACTTTAAGCTGAGTAGTAGAGCTAAGTAAATAATTAACTGTAATAGAGGGTGCTGGATGTTAGGAGAACAATTACTGAAGTTACCAGAGAACATGGAAGAAGGGGAGGGCTTGATTCTGACTTGGCTGTGTAGAATTAGGGCGTACAGAAGGAGATGGTAGAGAGCAGGTGATGGGGCACATGATGAGTAGAAGTTTCTCAGACAGAAAGGGGGCAACAGGACAGTATTCCAGGCAAAGGGAACAGCAGGAACAATGAGCATCAGAGACGCAGGAGAGCATGACCTTTTGGGGTGAGCATCCTGGGCCTGATGTACAGGGGGACAGGGGAAGCCTAGCCAAAGCAGAGGAGAGAGGGCAGCACCTGTGGCTCAAAGGAGTAGGGAGCAGGCCCCATATGCCGGAGGTGGCAAGTTCAAACCCAGCCCCTGCCAAAAACTGCAAAAAAAAAAAAGCAGAGACGAGAGAGGTAAGAAGGTAAGTTAAAGGAAGAACACTACCCACTCCTGAATTAGTTAGGGCCTTCGTCCCCAACCCTCCTGCCCAGCAGCACATAAGCGAAGTTTCCCTTGCATTTACTCAACCAGCCTCCTGTCAGATCACAGGCAGCACCTGATTCTCACAGGAGCACAGATCCTGCTGTAAACTGAGCGCACCACGGATCTAGGTTGTGGGCTCCTTATGAGATCCTGGTGCCTGACCATCTGAGGTGCAGATGTCACGTATTTGAATCATCCCCAAATCATCCCTGTGTGTGAAAAAGTTGTCTTCCGTGAAACCATCCCTAGTGCCAAAAAGATTGGGGATCACTGAGTTAGGGAACCTTGTTCTATCTTAATTTCTGTCTTATGGCACAATTCCTGGGGTCTTCGCACATCAGAGAGAAGCTAGCCACCTGTCCACGTGGAATGGTCCATCTCAGAGGTCCTGGCCTTATCTTGCAGCTGGCCGGGCTCTGCACGCCTGTGTTTGCAATTCTCAGCATTTCCCAGCAGGGGGCAGAAGAATTCTTATTTCTATTTTTCACCCAAGTTTATGTCGACTGCTGGGAGTTTATATATAACCTAAGGATTTAAAAGATAAAAATAATATGGCAAGATGATTTTATAATACATTCAGTAGGAGTAGCACTTCAACAGAAAAAAGACTGTGGCGTGTCAAGATAGCCACGGGTAGATGCCAAGGGCATGGCAGTGTCACTAAACTAAGCCACCTCCACTCGGGTCCCAGCTGAACCAGGAAATGAGAGTTTGGGGGTAACCCTGATCTAAGTTCAAGCTTATGTCAACTTTGCAAGGACCTTTATCTTTTATCACCGAAAGTAACCAAACTTCTCCCCAGGACTACCTTGTGAATTTCCAACAGACTGATACAATGGCATGAACTATTGATTCTATGTTGTATCATTCAGAGATCAATCATGTAATATTACAGGTTGATAGTGGGGACCTGTCTAGAATTGTATTACCACCCTGATATCTCTTATCTTCTCCATGTAGATGAGACACAGGAGAGACATCTAAATACCCCCTAGGCCTAGACCCTGAGTACTCAAGAGATTCACTGAGTTTTTATTTTTTTTTAAAGACAGAGTCTCACTTTGTTGCCCTCGGTAGAATGCTGTGGTGTTACAGCTCACAGCAACCTCCACTCTTGGGCTTAGGCGCTTGCCTCAGCCTCCGGAGTAGCTGGGACTAGCGGTGTCTACCACAACGCCCAGCTATTTTTCTGTTTTGCAGTTCGGCCAAGGCTGGGTTTGAACCTGCCACCTTCGGTATAAGGGGCCGGTGCCCTACCCACTGAGCCACAGGCACCACCAATCCACTGAGTTTTTTTTTAAATTAAATAATAGTTGTGTACATTAATGCACTCATGGGGTACAATGTAATCCAAAGAGTTTCTAATCTGATGGTTCTCAAAGTGTGACCCACAAGTTGTGGAGGTTCTCCAGGACTGATGAAGGTGCCTATAAGGATGTAACTCTCATAATAATGTAATAACAGTGCTACATTATTTACCTTCTTTTTTTTTTTTTTTCCAATTTGGCTTTTCATTTATTAAGAATAATGACTCTCCACACCTGCAATGCATTATTTGTAGAGAAGGGCTTCAAATATCAGCTGGAACCTTTTTTGAATCTTATCATTTAGAACAATTAGGTGTTTAAGCACTTTTTCTTTTTTTTAGAGACAGAGTCTCACTTTGTTGCCCTCGGTAGAGAGCTGACGCCACGGCAACCTCCACCTCTTGGGCTTAGGCGATTCTTTTGCCTAAGTCTCCCAAGTGGTTGGGACAACAGGCACCCGCCACAATGCCCAGCTATTTTTTTGTTGTAGTTTGGCTGGGGCCGAACCTGCCTATTTACCTTCTTTTTTGCGTTGACATTTGCAGTGATGGTGTGCAAGCAATGCTGAAAATGGCAGGTGCTTTGGCACCGATCAGGCCAGTTCCTCAAATTGGCAAAAGGAGCGCACATGTTCTTCACCTCTGCAACTTGCACTAAAACCCAAAAGCCAAGAATGCCATTATGAAAGAGCAAACATTTAATTTTTACTATTGATCTCAACTACTGAATACAAATATTTCTGTCATTCTGTGCAGTGAGATAAGAAGATCCCCCAAAGCACTTGTGTTGCACCATGGAATAGTAAGACTGTCTCAAGGAAACGCACTGGTGCTCGTCTGAGTCGCAAACTGAACTAGCGGCTGTTTTCCCGGGGCATGAGTGATGTTTACTCGAAAGAAGGTCAGACAATTTTCAGTTATTTAGAATTGAGTACTTGACAGTCATTTTCTCAAAAGTGAATGAAGTCGGTCAGTCACTTCTTGGAAACCAACTGGGAGGATCAGTTGCCAGGCCAACATTTCAGCTTTCAGATGAAAAATAGAATTTTGGAAAACTTTACATTAACCACCATTATCTTTACAGCTTCCCATATTCAGCCTTTTGTGATGAAATCTGTGGTGATATTCACAGTCATGAGACAGAATTTTTGAATCCTAGATTTGCCACCAATGATCTATAAAATATGTATTTTAAGCCACTCCCCTCTCTGGTTCTCACATTACAGAAATTCAAAAAATGGAATCAGAATAAATGATTTTTTGAGTCATTTGCAAATATTACATTGTTCACCTCCCTTCCTCCTTCTCCGCTTTCCTCTCCCCTTACCCTTCCTCTCTCCATTTCACAGCTTCTGATCAAGAAGAAGGGATACTTACTACCCGAGTAAAGAGCCCACAGACACGGTCAGCCAGGACCCATGCCCGCCCTCTTCATTGTCACTGGTCACTGCATCTAAGAGTCCCACATATGACAGTAGTCACATGGTGGTTCTCTACCTTAGTGCCTGTGTACAGGTTTGGATTCAGACCCATCAGCCCCATGCTCGGGGCAGAGCCCTCTCTAAGGACTGAGGGAGGTGCAGGCCAGGCATGGAGAACAGGAGGCCGCCACCATGCCAAGGTGGCTGCAGCTGTGCTATGGTGCAGCACGTCCACACCAGCCAGGTGAGAAAACCAGGCATCCCTCCGGGGAGAAAGACGCCTCACTCAACACTCCAAGCTCTCATGAAGGAAGCCAAAATATCGTATAGCAATTTACGAGCAAACCCTATCTGGAGACCGGGGGACACTGTACTCAGGGGACCCGGGCTCAATGCTAATGACTAAGGAACTGGCTGCTTACAGAGATGACGCACATGCCAAACTTTGCATCAGCCAGGGGCACCGCTGCCTCCAGGGGCTGCAGGAGCTGTTTTTGGCAAGTTTGCCACTTTTATCTATTGCTGTGGTTGAATTCCCTTAAAGTGTGCAGAAGAGGGCTGAGGAAAGCGGGAGAAAGACAGTTTTGCTCATTTTGCTTGGGGCTGGTCTCTGTGGCTGATTTTCTACAAGAAAATCGTCCTCTCTGTATTAATTTGTTCTCTATTTAAAACTGTCTGATTAAGTCTCTAAATAGCTGGGGGACTAGGAGTAGTGTCCAAAGGGTTCTGTCTCCTTCTCTTCCCTTCCTTCCTTTCTTTAGAGTCTGCAAAACTCGCAGCCACAGTGAGAAACTGACCCCAGAACGGACGTATTTTGCTTCCTTACAGCTAGATGTGGGGGAGGAAGAGGGGACTGGGGTTTAGGGGGCAGGTGGGGATGGAGAGAGTCCTAGAGACCAAAAGGAAATATCCTAGTGGGTCTAGGCATTCAATATAATAAACTATCACTGAGAAATGAGCGTTGCAATTGGGTTTTGATGTAAACACTAATATTTCCTCCACTCTGCTATGCTCTTCTGAGGCGATTTCATGTATATTTCACCATGTGTCCTGCCTGCTCTTACACTCATACATCAAAGAGTCTGAGGGCAAGCTACCTGATTCTGAAAACATTATTCTTTTAAAGATTTATCCTCTCATCTTGACCACCTCCTTACAGGAAGGGAGAAGTTTTCCATAAATTATTTTAATGTGCTATGCAAAAGGGATCTTCTCACCTCTTCTTACAAAAACTATCCCACAAGTGAGATTAGACAGGCCCCTTCTGTATCACTTTTTCTTTTCTTTTCTTTTTTTTTTCCATCCAAGCACACTTAAGTACATTCATAAATGGTATAAGAAGGAAAAATGAAGGTGGGGATAGAGACTGAAAAGTTCCAGAATTTCACTAAAACTTTGGAGGAAGTCCTGCAGAAGGGGGTCTGAGGTCTCATTTAGCAGCAAGAAGGGATACAAATACTAGTTTTAGAATGAATTTCTTAGAAATGAGTGTAAAGACACCTTTCTGAGTGAGATCTACAGAGTGGTTTGTGCTCACTGTCATTTCAAGGGCTTAGTTGTGCTAATCTTCAATAATGCTCTAAGCCCCAAGTCTCCACTAAGAATCCACGTTTTCAGGACAGGAAGACTCAAAGCCTCTTGAACCACACCCGATCTAACATCAGACCCCGCCTCTAACACCAGACCCCGCCCCCAACACCAGATCCCGCCCCTAGCACACTTCATCACTTAATAGACCCCGCCCCCAATAACAGACCCCGCCCCTAACATCCTCCCTCACTTAACAGACCCAGCCAGCACCAGGCCCTGCCCCTAACACCAGACTCCACCCCTAATACTAGACCTCACCAGACAGACCACGCCCCTAACACCAGGCCCTGCCCCTAATAACAGACACCGCCCCTAACACCAGACTCCATGCCTAAACTTCTAAACTTCTAAACGTTTCACCCAGTCCCCTGGCTCACTGTCTGATGCCTGCAACCCTAGCCCTCTAGGAGGCTACATCAGGAGGATCCCTTGAGTTCAGGAACTGGAGAAACAGCTAACCTCCTCTCTACTAAAAATAGAAAAATTAGCCCAGCATTCTGGTGGGTGCCTGTAGTCCTAGCTACTCAAGAGGCTGAGGCAGGAGGATTGCCTGAACCAGGAATCTGAGATTGTTGTAAGCTAGATTGACACCGCATGATACTCTAGCCTGAACACCAGAATGAGACACTGTCTCAAAATAATAAAAATAAAAGTAAAAATTAAAATTAAAATATCTTTAAAAAAACTCACCCAGCTGCTGGTCCTTGGTTTGTCCGGACATGTCAAAACCTGAGTGAATGGAAGCCCCATCTTGAATCTCACAGATCCTTACCATGAGCCATCCCCTCCTTCCTGGCAGATGAGGCCTACTGACCCCGCATACAGATTTAACACATCACCCAGCCCAGAATAGACGTCAGGGTGCCAGAAACAGCAGCACCTCACCCTTGAGGCTAGTTCAGCCCACATCTTCTGTTCCAGTTGGGACTTGGGGTTACCACAGCAACCACATCATGGATTCCATGGACTGTACCCACATATTGTTCCCATGCCTGGACGCTGCCTGTGTTAGCTCAGCCTCTCCATGGCTGGATTTCTGTCTTGCCCTGATCACCACCCTGAGCCATCGACATATAACTGGAGTGCTGGGGACCCATCCTGCACGCCCCGGCAGGCCCCTGCTATCTGCAGTCATAATCGTCCTCCTCGTGTCTGCCAGGCAGTCGGCCTTCCCAGGTCTGCAGAGACAAGGCCGTCCTGCTTTATTCTAGTTGTTCACGCAGCAGGCGCTGTGGAGTCTGCTGGGCCAGAACCTGGCCATCCTGTCCAGTCCCTGTCCACATTCCATATCTGCCTGCCTCTTCCTGGCTGCTCTCGCCTCTAAGAGTTAGTCAGAGTATCGACAAATCTGAGCTGGGCAAATGGTTTGTTTCATACAGAGAGAAGTAACCAGGCGTAAATCCATTTGGACTCAAGCTACCCTCCAGGAAGTCCTTTTCCAACCCACATGCCCCTTTGATACGCCTAGACAGCTTTTGGTGGTGTCGAAAAAGAGAAAATCTTCACCGTGTTCTTATACTAATAAAAGGTCTTGCAGAGCCTTCTTCCGTGGGCACTTCAGACTTGAAGCAGGCGTTAGCTCTCATTTGTACAGGATTTAAATGACGGCTTTGGGTCCTATCTATCTGCTGTATGGGTTTTTTTTTTTTTTTCAGTCTCGTGCTCAAAAAAGGTCATTTACAGAGCAGTTTGTGATCATTAATACGAGATAGATCTTCAAAGCAGTTCCCGAATTGAGAAAATTTTGCTGTATGTGTTTGTCAAACCGGCTAACCATGAGCAAGGTTTGATCACTCGAATGTGTCAGTCGAAGACAAGGCTGAAAGGCATTGCTTTAAACTCTTTTTTGAAAGACTTGTTTTCCTCAAGTCCCTTGTATTGGGGCCTGATGTCAGGGAGGGGGCCTGCAGCAAACAAAACAAAACACAACGTGGTCCTGATCCAGAGCAGAAGGAATGAGGGGGAGAGAGACAGCCCTGCTAGTTGGGGACAAGGGCCCCCAACCTGCTGATGGCAGCCTCCCACCTGCCTCCTGGTTGCCAGGGCAGGCAGAGCAGGGGAGTGAGAGGCGCGGGCTGCAGGCTGAAGAAATGATGCGTTGCCTGACCCGGTTTCTTGGCTCGTTTGTGGAGCTTTGCCTCCCCCTGGTGGGCGGTCTCCAGCACTGCACGTGCATCCTGCCAGCCTCCCCAGCTCAGGCCCCAGCAGAGACCAAGTCTACAGAGAAAATTTCCAAAGACAGCACCTGTCAGCCAGAGAACTTGTGTGTTTCCTCCCACATCCAGAAGACAGAAACTCCCTTTGTCACATGTCTACATCAGTAGTTGATCTATGGAAGCAGAAAAGGGCATTGACCCAAAAGCTACGGGTTAGATCCGCCAGGGACTGTCTTCTGGAAGTCTTCGCAGGGCCATTCAGAGGGCATCTTATTTTAGCTGTTCCCTATGCATTCCAGATTACCCTGTGTGCTAAGGATGCACTACTTGAAATCCTTATCCTGAGACGGACTAAGGCTAGCCCTTTATGAAGAATGAATGAATGGGACTCTCTGAAGGGCACATGTGGGAAGCGTTTAGGAAGGGCTCCTGGATGACAGACTCCCCCAGGGCAGGCCGGAATCTCACTGGCCTCTGCAGCCACATGGCCTGGCACGGAACAGGCATGTAAGGGTTTTTGTTCATCTACTTGACGAACATGGATTGAAGCCTTCCTGGGGCTAAGCACTCGGCTCTGACCGAAACAGACTCCAGCCTCTGCCACGGAGGGGGCACCGTGTCGGCCAGGGGGGCGGTATGCACACAGGTGCACACAGGGTATGGGATGTGCTTGATCCTGATGAGAGCAGAGGAAAGCTCAAATTAGGAGACAGGGGAATTGCCAGGGGTCAGTGTGGAGTGACTCGATCAATGGTGACTCTGTGTACTTGGTGGCCTCACCAGGAGGACAGCAGAGTGCAGACGAAAGGGTTTGGTCTGGTGCTTGAAAAATGAGAGCACTTGTTAAAGCTGGAGTTCAGCAGTTGTGAAGTCCCACGGGAGGGGGTGAGGCAGGGTCAGAGACGTGGAAAGTCCACCTCTGTGCTGAGCTGGCCAGGCAGCTTAACTGGGGACTCCAGCTGGGGACAAACTGTGGGAACTACACCTGCAAATACTCCCAAGCTGGCAAGGTTGCCAAGAGCAGAGGTTTGCAAAGGGGTGGCGGCGACATTGCCACAGAGTTAGAGATGCCCACCCCACCTATGTTCCTGGGGGAGAGACACCTGTTATCCAGTCCAACTTCCTTCCGAGATGGGTCCAGGGTTCTGCCCACAGCCAGATGTGCCCTGGAGTGAGCTATGATGGCTGAAAAGCAGTGGCTTAGATGTTTGCTCCCCTGTGTGGATAGGGTGTCACTGATTTCTCTCAACACGGTGGCCAACCGAGGCTCTGGTGGGCACGTGGATTAACCCTCACCACAGGGCCCTGTGTCAGGGATAATGCCACAGTTGCCTGCAGTCTCCCCAGACAGGTACCTGGGATCTCAAGGGCCATCAGCCAGCGCTGGGAGGCTCTCTGGGTCTCCTCTGTGTGGACAGGGTGTTTCAAGTAGATTCTGCAGAGTTCAAGGGCAGACACAGTCTGGGTCCTTTAGGGCAGAGTAGGCACCCAGCCCCAACCAGGCTGGCCCCCACTGCCCCTGCAGGGCACACCAGCTGCCAGTGGCCTTTCCCACAGCACCCCCCTCCCCCCACTCATCCTTCCGCCCTGGGTTCGGCCTTTCCCACCCTCCCCTTCCAGGTAACTCCCTGCCATTTGTCTTTCCCTGCCTCTTCCTGCCACCGTCTGCTCCCTGCCCTGGGTGTGTCTCCCCTCCTGACATGGGAAACCCCGTCCTCTGGGGAGGAGGAACCATAGTGGACACGCAGTTGGTTTGCTCAGAGACCCAGGAAGCCCCGCCTTTCAGACCATCACAGACGCACTGCCCTGCTGGGAGGGACTGGGGCTGGGTGAGTGAGGATGGTGAGGACTCCAGCTCATCACACAGCCCTTCCCCTTGGGGAGGAAACCACTCCTACACCACTCCCCGGACAGCAGAAATGTTCTTTGGACACTTAGAATAATGGTCTAACTGTGCTGATAGAAGACTCTAGAAAACCCCCGCCAGTCCAGCTCCCCTCTTCTTTCATGGAGGAGGTTCCCCAGGCTCCCGGTAGCGCTAGGAGCCAAATTCAGGTGCAATGTTTTCATTATTTCAGGCTAAATTCCCTTTCAAGGGGGCCAAATCCAGGCTGAAGGGGACCTTAGGAGATGTACTGGCCTGGCTTTCTTATTTTACTAAGGCATTAGCTGAAATCCAAGGAGATAAGGCTATTGGAGTCAATTGAATAAAACACTTTAGACCCAAAGGATACCTTGGCATTGTGCCAGGGGGATGAAGTAAGTGTCTTGTGGCCTCTCATGGTCTCTTGCACTGTCCCTTCCTGTCCTGACACCTGTTCCCCCAGGGATTATCAACGTCATCCCTAACTCCCAATGTGGCTCCGTACCCTGGTCTTCCTGTTCCCATAGTGACATGCCCATCCTCCCTTGCAAAATGAGATCCCTTTGGGAAAATGCTCATGATACATTTGTGCAAAGTTTTATTACCTCTGCCCCACGTATACGAGAGGCATGAAGGATAGTTATCTCTGAGGATGCCTTTATAGACAATTGTTATTCTTTTTCCCATCCTTTTAGTATTCTCGTGTTTCTTTGTTAATAATAACAATGCATTTCTGAGCATAAAATAATGTATCTTTTTCAGCCTCATCTCAGCACATTGTAAGAACCAAAGTTGATCAGGTAAACTTATTTATAGGACAGTACCAAAGACGGATAACAACAGAATATGTTTTTATTCCCGACTCGGCATTATAACCTAACTTAGTTCCTTAAGCCAAAATACCGAGCTTCTGAAGTGGAATCCGAGGTGCCCCACTTTGTTGGGAATAGAGTTCAACATTGGGGCAGGTGGGCCCGGGCATGCAGAGAAGAAGTAGTCCTTACACTCTACTTTCTTTCCCTCGATATATCAGGAAAAAATCCTTAGTAATTATATTTTCACTTATATATGGGAGAGTTATACAAATGAAAGTCTTGTTCTTGACCCAATGGGGAAGGAGAAGGCCAGTTCTCAGCCTGTGTTCTGAGCAGGGACGATGCTGTCACTTCACCAAAACTCATGTTCTCTGTTCTCTTGGTCCTCTCCCATGTAGGTCCTGTTTTACGCTAACCACATGCTAGTGAATTACCTCTCTCAAAAGTTGCCAAGCTGCCCCAGGTCATGTGAACTTACCTGTTTGGGGGAGGGTCTGTCTGGATAAGTAGATTCAAAGGAGTTATGCTAATGAGAAAAAAATCTGGGTTCCTGATGCATAAATGTTGACAATATTTTTTAGCAGTTGGACATGTTGGCATTCCCTGGATAGACGCTTAGATGAATTAGCACATCTGGTTGACGTCTCACTGTGTTCGGTTGGCCCAGATTCTTTATGGGCTCATTTTTTCCCCCATGCTGGTGTCATACAACAGGATTGAGGGTCAAGGTGCTCTAGGAGAAACCTAGGTACTGAAGAGGTATGTAGAAGGAACCTAGAATCTTTAAGCAAGTAACTAGCATAAGCTCAGTTCGCAACGAGAGAGACACAGAATCAGGACGCAGCTAATTACCTTACCACAGAATGTCATAACCTGGAGCTCCATGTATCAAAGAACTTTTGAGGTCATCAAATCTAACATCTTAAATTATGGAAGAAACTGAAACTCAGATTTACTGAGACCCTAGCTAGGAGAAAGAATGGTGTATTAAAGTGGCATTGGAGCTTGAAAATACATATTTTAATTGTGCTCATCATATATAATAAGTTTAAGAAACCCACAAAGCCTCTTCTCCATCTCCCATCTTCCCATCTCCAAAATGGAAACAATAATACCCAAATGGAAAGTTATCTATAAGGGGAAAGATAAACCATGCAACTAAAATCCTGAACTCTATGCCTGACCCACTTTATATATTGAAAAGTGACAGAATCCAAACTAGAACCGAGATACTCATGGTTTGGGGCTGTCCCCCTCACCCAGGAGTAAAAGGTTCGTATCAGAATTAGTCACCAGGAGGAACTTTTGCAAGTCTTTGTGGCATCCCCTTGTATGCCTGGAAGAGCTGTAGTCACATGTACAAGACCCTCACTGGGACACAGTGGCAATCTGTGTGTGTCTGGAGCTGGGTAAAGACACCTGGAGAGGATGAGGCGTGAGACAGCACAAATGTGGTGAGTGTGCACAAGAGCAAGGTGCGACTTCAGTCTGAGCTGTGTGTGTGAGTGCACGTGTGTGCCTGTGTGTGCTCCCCAAGGGGACAAATGGCCTCACTTCACCAGCACTTGGGTGGCGGGAGCATAGTTCTGCAAGGGTGGATGGCATCACAAACACAAAGGCAGAGGTGACAAAGACCATTAACTCTTAGAAAGACCACATCATAACTATCATGATAGAATTGCCCTTTCATTGCTGAGCCTAATTTGATAGCAAGGGCAGAGGATGAGGGGGATGTGAACACTCCTGGCACCATCCAAGCTGATACTGTGTCTCTCTCTGGAAGAAAAAAATTCTCCCATCTCCTGATGAACAAACGCCAATCCCCAGCTTCCTGCTAAATCCCACTTCTAACAAGTAGTGGGGGCTGTTTAGTTGGTGTCCTTAGTACATATTAACAATAAATAAAGCTTCAATAAATATGCAAAGCAAAAACTAATTTAAATCGACATTTGTGTCGGGTGGGGTGAGAGACAGTCCCTTACACCATAAAGTGATTTAGGATATATTACCTCGGGCATCTGCATTACAAATTTACCTCTCATTACAGCTATGTTAACGGGAAAAGGCAGCTTCTCAACAACATTCAAGGCAGAGTTTATTAGCATAAATTTGCATAATAATTAACTCTGCAGCAAGCAAAGGCTGTCGCGTCTTTCAAACAGGCAACATCCAATGTCAATTTTTTTGTGCTTCCCTCCTTGTCCCTGTTCTGTCTAAAGCTCCTGGAACCCTCTTGGCCCTTCTTCTGCTAGTTGCTAAATTCCCTCCTATGGTTCATTTAAGCTCAGGATGTCACAATCTCTACCCAGCTTGGGGGGCTGCCAGTGTCCACCTGGAGATGTGGGTGTGACCAGAGCCTGGCCAGCAATTCTCCTGCCTGTGAGCAAAAGGGCCTGGCTACAAACATCACCATTCACTTTCAGACAGGCCCTCACTGCAGAGAGATACAATGGGGTTGATTCCTAACGAGGGTGTAACCGAAAGTAATATTTAGTTGATTTTTGGACTGCATAAATCTGTGTTGTTTATCAGCAATTTCCTTTATAATTATGTTGTGTCTAAGCTAATATTATAATTAGTTCCCACTGCCTGGGCTCATGCTGGCTGGGTGGTCAGGGCAGACAGCTGAAAAGACAAGAATAAAAATTATACTACAGATGGTGCCAAAGGAAAAAGGGACTGAAGGCTAAGTAATGTCAGGACCCTGGACCCCATCAGGGTCATGAGGTTGGCAGGAGAGGTCATCCCCCAATCTCAATGTTTCTGCTAACTTAGGGGCAGCCATTGATCTTCTCAGACACAAGACATCCTTTTCTAGTACACCAGGCCCCTTCCCACCCATTAGATGACTATGGATGGTCACTGACAAGGGGAGCTAAGGAGAGAAAAAATTGGTCCCCCCATGAGTACATTCTCAAAGGGCCAACAGACAGAGGATGTTTTAAAATATACTGCTGATATGTTTCCTATCTAGGCTGGGATATGCCAGTAAGAGTAAGACTAGGCTTTCCCCATCCAAGCACATTGAGACAGGTGAGGACAACCAAAGATTTCACTGTGCTTTGAAGAAACCAGCTAAAAATCAGACATCCAAGTATGTGTGTGTGTGTGTGCATTGTGTATGTGATTCTTCACATATATTTATAATTCTTATTTGGCTCCTGCTATATTTGTGTGTGTGTGGGGGGGGTTATTATGCAGGACTCATAGATAAGATCCATTTTCACAGTGCATAATGTTAAAAGTATCATTTATTGAGTATTTACTACATGTGAAATCTGTTTTAAAATCAATCTTCATGTTGTCCCTAAGAGGTATTATTGCATGTTTAGATTTATGAAATGGAGTTTTTTTTTTTTTATTCCAAAGCACACATTCTATCAAAGGAATAGCAAGGGCTTAAAAAGGCCCCAAACCCCAACTAAACTAAAACAACTCCCCTGGCCCAGGAGTCAGATTATGTGTTTACGTGCTGGTGGCACCTGTTGTATGCTGTGGGAAAGTCACTCCCAGAATCTCAATTTTCTCAAACATAAACTGTAGATAATAGAGAGATGTCAGAGGTGGAAGGAGAGCTTTATTGTCCAGACCCATTAGTTATTTATTTTTAAAATGATGGAAAAAAATATTAAGACTCTTTTGTAGTATTGCTAAGTATTTGAGTTTCTCTCTAGGAAAATGCTGCTGTAAATATTCATTCAACACTCCAAGGAAAGAGCGCTTGTGGGCCCTGAGTACACACCTTCTATCCCTAAAATCCAACAAATCCAAGAATGATCTTCCTGAGATAATCAAATCTTCTCATTTTATAAATGTGCATTGGACCCCGAAAGAGTAAAATGCTTGCCCACAATCACAGAGTGAATACGTAGGTCACAACTGCATGTCCAGGGCAGCCAATATCCGTAGTCACCCCACATCCCTACGAGAACATGTGCACTAGCTCACAGCACTCAGACCAGATGGACAAAATTAAGTTATTCAATGGAAAGTTAAAAACCACCTGTGGGCTCGGCACCTGTGGTTCAACGGGCTCAGGCGCCAGCCACGTACACCTGAGCTGGCAGGTTCAAATCCAGCCTGGGCCCGCCAAACAACAGTGACAGCTGCAACCAAAAAATAGCTGGGTGTTGTGGTGGGCGCCTGTGGTCCCAGCTACCTGGGAGGTGGAGGCAGGAGACTTGCTTGAGCCCAGGAATTGGAGGTTGCTTTGAGCTGTGATGCCACCACACTCTATCCAGGGTGACAGCTTGAGGCTCTGTCTCAAAAAAAAAAAAAAAACACCTGTTGAAGGGTGAGATGGGGAGAGATAGATAATAAGCACTTATTCCTTTAATGGTGATAAGATCCTAAAACTAAATAATGAAAATACTAAAACCAAAAGTTGTACACTTCCTAATGGTGAATTTCATGGTATCTGAATCATATCTTAAAGTTTTTTTTTTTCAAATCTACTATGCCAATCACTCAAAGTGCTGTTAAAGAACTTTTGCATTTAAGGAAATAAATGAGAAACTGAATATTTAAAATAATTCAAAGGCAATGGCAGCATAATTCTCCTGTAAGTTTTAAAGAG